>LPNX010589722.1:784159-864050 GCA_001517045.1 Pseudotsuga menziesii | reverse complement strand
CACACACACACACATCCCTTTGTCTCCCGCTACCACTAACACCCCCCCTCCTCCACTCTCTCTCACTCCAAAAACCATCCAACTACACCTAACCCACACCCCCTATCTATTCCCCAACCCTCCCTCTCTCCCTCTTTCTCTCTCTCTCACACATTTAGTTTCTTGCTATGGCCAACCATTTAACAAGGAAAGATTTCCAAGACAATCATATGTCATGCAAGTAATCAACAAAGTAATTTATGAAGGAATTCTTACCATCTTTGTCTCTTAATGGAAAAGTGAATACTTGTATATATGGTTCTTTTTCCATTTATTCCTTCTTGAGGAGGCCTTATGAATGAATTCTTACCATCTTTGTCTCTTAAAGGAAAAGTAGGTACTTGTATATAAGGTTTTTCTTCCATTTATTTCTTCTTTAGAAAGCCTACTGGATTCTTTGTTGTTGTCTTTTTTTTATATTGTTGGCACATTCTCCAACTCTTCCTTTTCATTCTTGGCTTCTCACACTTTCCTTGGTTTGGATAAGAGATGGACAAAGTTTTCAACATTTTCCCTCCCAATGCCCTCTTAATTTGCTCATATTGAAATTGTTGTCCTTCATCTTTCAACATTTCTATTGTCCTAAAGAGTGGATCTATGCATCCTTCTTATTGGCATACCACAAACCTTTTGTGGCAGTTGTTCCTTCTTCTTTCATCGTTTCTATTGTCCTAATGAGTGGTTTTGTGTATCCTTCTTATTGCACTCTTATTGGCATACCACAAACATTTTGTGATGGCTTGCTTTAACTAGCACATGGATAGAGTGTGGTTATTCTTTTTGCATAACAAACGAAGATTGAATTTTCTACATCGCATGGGCCTTGTTCCCTTTCATGTTACATTGAAAACAACTTATGGAGCCTTTTTTTACCATATCTCTTTGGGATTCCCTTAAGCTTTTTGTCTCCATTACTTGGTTCAACAAGTGTTGATACAACCTTAGATGTGTGGAGGATCTCATAAATGTCATGTTCGGAGCTAAAAACAAGCTTGTTGAATTGGGTTGGTTATTTTTTTCCTTCATTTTATGCTTAATGTTATTCCTTACGAGTTGTGTTGCCTCCAACTTATATTTTCGTCAAAAGGTGATCTTTTTGGCAAACTTGGTTTATGTGGGAACAACAATCTTGAACTAACGACAAGAAAATTCAACCAATTGGGTGAGCCACTAAGACTATCAACCATCAATTTGTGTCCATCTAATCTACCACTCAATATTTCTTTGCGGGGGTTCGCACATGTGGAACTCCAAATAAAAATTCCATGATTAATAAAAGATTATACAAACAACTAAAAATTTCTTGCAGGGTTTTGGTTTTTGGAAAAAAGTCCATAAAGGGAAACACTTCCATTCAAACTGAGCCATCCCTTATTTTCTATGAATGGTCATATTTCTCTAGTAGCATTTGATTTTGGGACAAGGGTCACTCATGGTGATTGATAATATAAGTTTGCAACCATCTATCAATTGATCATCTATGGGTTCATATTTGAGCATATCATTTATCATTGAGTTTTACAGATGATATCTCCACCATTAGATCCATCTCTTACTCATCCAATGGTTAACATTAATTGGGGGTTCTATTTTCATGGTTTTAATCATTTGGAAGAGTGTAATGCAACACCATGTGAAAACTATGGCTGCATTTTGTATAAGTGACATGGCCACTCACTCATCCATAGTCATTTATTTCATTAAGAGAGCTAGTAAATTATAATAATGATGCATACAAATATTAGTGGAAAAAAATCTGTGAGGAGAAGACATCCAAAATTTTATGGAGTCACCTTGTATTATTTTTGGGGTTTTGTAAGGAGACGAAGAAAGGGGAATCAAGGTAAACACAAGAAGATAAGGTCTCACATGAAGAAGGAGGAGAGGGTGACATGGGAAAAAGAGAAGGTTGTGTGGTAAATAGGAGAAATGGTTTTTGAAAGAAGAAGGTGGGGTGTCAAAGTACAAGAGATAGAAAAAAGAAGAACAAAGATAGAGGATTGTGCAATGGTAATAGGTATTTATATATTTTTAAAATTGTTAGGGAAATTCGATGCAATGATTGGCTAGGACTTAGACCAATAGGCTTATATGTTTTTATGAATAAATTTGAAGGGTTTGAACTCCCATTTGTAAATATTTGCAGAAGGAAGCCCCTTTGAAACATAGAATCTATAAATTAAAATAAAAAACTAAAGTTAATGGAAATGCCTAATGAGCCTATAATTTGAATACAAGACTTATTTGCTTGAATTTGTCTATGAATACATGAGTATATTTGTTGCATCTATGAATACTATGTTTGGATTGATAGCCTCTAAACATCTTGACATTATGTCTATTTTTTTAATAGGGGACATGTGAATCAAGGGCCTATCGTGCCCATGTATTTTATGTGAGGAAAACATTTGAATATTTGTAGGGGACAATGTTCCCTCTACATCAAGTGGTATCATAGTAGTAGTGTCTTGTAGAGTTAACTGTATCCTACTGAAGAAGGAAACTCCATAGTTGAGGTTGTGGGTAAAGTTGTAAAGAAAGAATAAAAACTACAAGTATAGTCCAGTAGATGTTGTTGAACAAATTTGAAGTTTTGGGTAGTTGAAAGGGACAAATATCATTGTGGACTTGAATATTTGCAGGAAAATTTGAATTTTGCAAGAAGGTTTAGAAAACAACAATTTCAGTAGAAGAAGGTTGGGTCGAATTTTTCTAGAGAAGTTGAGAGGAAAGTTGATAAGTGAGTGTTTGAGAAGATTTGAAGTTGTAGGAAATTGAAGGAAAGGAAATTCCATTATGGGTTGGAGGAGATGAAGGAAAATTTGAAAATACGCAAGTGAATATTTGAAAACATCTCCAACTGTGGTTGGGTAGAGGCTATGTGATAGTTGTTAGCCCCTTCGTTCTTTAAGACCTGGTCTCAGAAGATAGATGGAAATAAATGTGGAAGGAATTACACAAATGATAAGATGGATATTAAATACACCCAAGGAAAAGAATTTGATTTGTATTTGTCTTGACATGGTCAAAACTAACCACTGTAGATTGTATAAAATATCATGAAAATCCAAGGGATCAGGTGAGAATGTTATTGGGAAAGTAGGTGAATGCAAGAGAAAGGGGCGTCATTTTGGTGAACTAATGTATTGGGTGGGATATAGGAGTTGGGATCCATGTTGTAGGGAATTTATCCCTAGAGACTGTAACTACTAAGGAATTAGCTACTTTGTTTTGAACAGAATTCAAGAATTGGTGCAAGAAAATTATTGAGTGGACTCCTAATGACTGGATGCATTTCATATATTGGATCATCAAATTACATGAGTTGTATACTTTTGGGTGGAAAATACTATCAATGGATACCTAGTGGAGTTTATTGCAGAAAATCATTAGTATTTTCCAAAATAAGAGGTTGACTTCAAGTGAAATGCTCATGGAATACTAATCCAGGAAATCCCATTGTGGAATATGGTTTGGTTGATGGAAGGAGGATTTATTCAATTTAATCAAATCCAAATGGAGGAGTTGTTGGAAACCTAATCCCATGGGATTAAGGTGAAAATGTATTTAATGTAAATATTAGTTGTCATAGGGAATATGAAGAGTTAGAAATGCAACTTTGGAATATGAAACCAAAGGTCACTTCTCTTGATTAAATAAGCCAGTCTCATTCAATAAAATCAATCCATTATGTTGTTATTTCTCTCAACCTTATAGTGGTATTTTTGTCATTTTACATATTCCTTCTGCCTCCTTAGCATATCATATTCTCTACATCTTCCTCTATTTCTCTCAAACTTAAGAACCTATTAAAAGACATTTTGAAAACCTAGGTGTTTCAATTCTTCCCTCCATACTAGAGACCACAAACTAAATATGACGTTCTACTCTATGTTTTTCTCTTACTACAATCTGGGTGAATCATTTTCTCTCTTAGAATTAAGTGAATACTTGGTCAAGCCCTCCTCCATTCTATTCTTGAGTGTATTCTCTTCTATTGTGAGGATGTGTGAATAAAACTCCTAAACAATTGTTGGTCATGAGGATGTGTGGATATTTATCTCTCTGTTTTCATGACGGATGGTATTTAAACCCTAGGGATTCCTTTTTCTACATGTATTTTATTCTATCCACATGGCCCATGTATTTCTCTCTACCCGTGTCTACGTGAATATCTCTCTTTTCCTGTGTGGAGATTTATTTCTCTGTCTTCCTTCATATGTTTTCCTTCCTCTCTATAGAGACTTCACCTCACTTACTATAGAGTTTATCATCTATAAAGAAATGTGGTGTCTCACCTACAGTCTCCTCATACCTACATCCAAACCCTAAGATTCATTCCATCGTGTACCAAGGTGACCTCAACCTATGAATAGGTTTGAACACTGCATATTCAATATATGTTCAAAATATAGTCACCATTCTATCTTAGCCCTAGTCGAATACATGTCATGTGAAGTTAAATAATATCCTCCAAATCTATCTACAGCTTTGTCCTGGGCAATCGATCTACTCCATTCATGTGATCATGATAGTGTTGTTTCTCTTTATAAATTCATCAAGTAGGTCGACTGCCGAACAAACATATGAGAAGATATAGAAATTACATGTATTGCATGAGACATATCATAAATAGAGTGTGCTAATAATATAATTATTCCAGTTCACTAGACTATTCATTTGTCATAGAACCCTTTTTATTTTTAAATCTTATTTCCTCCTTCACTGGGCACGACACTCGGTTATTATTTAGTTTTATCTCTTGCCATAAAAGTGTCAATATCGTTAATGAGAAATTGCTAGCATTATGTGCCATGGGTTATGTAGATCAATAAGTGGTTGCGGTTATTTGACATGCTTCACACGGTGCACTATACTTATAACACAATCTATGCAAATTGTAAAGGCTTGCACTTTGTATGGCAATGATTGTAATTGTCGATCATAGTTTTTCATTCTCTGTAGTATAGATTGCACAGAGAAAGTATTGAAAGTGTTTTATTGAAATATTTGTTCCAAAAGTATAATGTAGATTGTATTTATAGACTTGTGAAGATGCATTCTCACAGAATACGTAAATTAAGGACTAACAGAGGCAGGGGGAGGTGAGCATTTTGGTCTTCACTTTGTCCATTGTTGAAAAAATCGACATGAGGAAAAGACATGCAAAATTCCATGGGAGAATATCATAGAGAAGAAGCAGAAGTAAGAAAAAGGTAAATCCTTTGAATCGGTTAAAGCCCTTAAATCTGCTCATTATATTATTTTACACTTTAATTTATTTGCTTCTTGGATAGATACATGGTTTCTTAAGATAGGTGCAACCTACCGCATGGCATTTAGAAAGGATTTTTTATTAAGATTGTGTAATGTGTTTTGTAGATAAGTCCAAACTCAAACCCAAGGATATTGGCTCCATCAAGCTCAAACTGCCTATATATTTTGATTTTATGTTGCATATTGTTCTCTATCTTCCAGAGTTGTCAAGGAGCTTGTTGTCTCTTGTGTATAATCGAAAAAAAAACCATTCCATCCACATGTCTAATGGAATGTTGACATAAGAAGATCCTCCAACACCCAAGTCATCATAATTAGGTATGGACATGAGAAATTGTAGAAGCTAAATGGAACATCTGCAAGAGCTCAGAATTTTTCCTGCCTCTCTCAACATGAAGAATATACATATTTTTCAAGTCTTTCGTGTCATGCTAGATATGGAAACATAAACTATGATAGTTTCTTATTTTTGAAGAATGGTGTTCCTAGTTTTCCCACCATTCGAAAGAAGTTGACACAATGTGATGTTTGTATTCTTGACAAAGATAGTAAGCAACTTTTCCATGATTTCAATTTTAGAGCATGTAGAAAACTAGAGTTGATTCACTATCACTTGTGTGGCCCTATGTATACTATTTATAAAAATGGTAACAGGTATATCATGACCTTCATCAATGATTACACCTGTATGTGTTTGGTGTATTTGTTAACATACAAAACTCAAGCCTTTGAAATATTTAAAAGCTTTCATGTATGGATTGAAAATAAAACACAATTGTAGATTGGTTCCCTTCATATTGATAATGGAGGAGAATATGCATCAAATGAATTTGAATCATATCTTAGAAAACACGAGATTAGGAATCAAAGCATAGTTCCATACAATCCTCAATAGAATAATGTGGCATAAAAAATGAACATGGCACTCTTAAACATAGCACATTCTATGTTATTTTTCAAGAATGTAAAGTTGATGTTTTGTGTTGAAGTGTTGTGTGTGGTCTATTTGATAAACATAAGTCCGACTCACGCTCTTGGAAATAAGACTCCATATGAAATGTGGTGTAGCTTCATTTCTTCGATGAGGCATATCAAGGTATTTGGTTCGGCTTACTATGCCTTGATCCCAAAGGAATAAAGAAACAAGCTCGGTGCATGGAGTCGAAAGTGCATCTTTTTGGGTTACTCAAACACCACCAAAACATATTGTTTTTACAATGAGGTAAGAAAAAGGTTTTTTCTTTCCATAGATGTCATTAATTTTTCTTAAAATGAATAAAATTGACAATTCTATTGAAAAGCATATAATCGATTAGAAATAATTTCCAGTGTAGAGGCCTATCATGAAGTTGATAATGATATTCCACATATTGAGGGTGTATCCTTATTTTGGATCAATCTATGGAATCTCATTTTGCAGCACCATCCCCCCCTAATGAAGAAGTTCTTGTCAGTTCACTAATAAAGGAGGTTCAATTGGATGACATGATAAAATACTTAGAATAAATGATCATAAAAGGAATGAAGCACCACGATTTGATCAACATAGACCTTCATAGAAAGTTCTGAAATATTTCACAAAGACACTTGAAAGTATGATGAATTTGAAAAGACAAGAACAAGAAGTCTGACTAGGCAAGATGATGGAGGAGATATAAATAATTCCAATCCAGGTGTTGTAGAATAAATGGATGTCTCATATGATTATTGATTGAATTATATGCGAAACTTGAACCAACTTCCTTTGAAGAAGTTGTTGCTCATTATGAATGGAAAGAATCCATGCAGAATGAGTATGATGCTCTCATTAAGGATGTGACTTGGAAGTTGGTGTAGTCTCCTTCTAGAACCAAACAAATTGGATGCAAGTGGGTATGCAAGAATAAGTACATATCATATGGCTCACTTGACAAGAACAAGGTGATGCTTGTGGTGAAAGGTTTTGTACAAAAAAAGGAATTGACTACGAGGAGACTTTCTCCCCCATAGAAAAATGGGATATCATTCACACTTTATTATCTTTGGATACACATAATAGGTTGAAATTTCATCATATGGATGTGAAGACTATTTTCTTCAATGAAGACCTGAAATAGAACGTCTTCATGTATCATCCAAAAGGGTTCATTGTGAAGGGACAAGATTAAAAGTTACACAAACTCATCAAGTCATTGCATGTCCTAAAACAAGTACCTCACACATGGTACGAAAAGTTAGCCAAGTATATTTTGAAATTGAATTTCAAACACTTTAATATTGATAATGCAACATTGTTTGTAAAGAAAGTTGGAAGACTTCTTTTACATCTTGTGGTGTATTTAGATGTTCTTTTGATGACATGGAACAATGAAAGTTATGTTACATCCATTAAGAAAGAATTAAAGAAGGTATTTGAGATGGCATATCTGGGACACCTTCACTACTACTTAGGAATTAAATTGGCTCAAAATCCCAAATACATATTCATATCCCAGAAGAAGTACATTAGAGAATTGTTTAATAGACTTGGAATGATAGAGTGCAAGCCTCACTCTACTCCAATGGAACAAAATTTGAAGCTCACATCAAAAGAAGGAAAATGAACTTAAGGATGCAACCAAGTACAGATGGTTCATGGGAAGTATTATCTACCTTACCACCACTAGACTAGATATTTCATTTGTTGTTGGGATCCTTTCCAAGTTCATGGAAAATCCTTGTGAAGCACATTTGTTTGGTGCCAAAAGAGTTACAAGATACTTGAAGGGTAATAAAGACTTTGGACTCAAATATTATAAGGTGGATGACTTAAAACTTATTAGGTATTGCAATTCAAACTTTGATGGTGAAAAATAAATGAGAGTGTCTAGTTCAGGATACCTCATGAATCTTGGATTCACAACTATCTCTTAGAGATCATGCAAATAGTCATTTCCAACATATTCCACAATATAGGTAGAATATGCGTCTATTGCAGAAGCAACGATGGAGATTGTGTGGCTTAGGAAAATAATTGAAGATTTGCAATAGAAACAAGAGAATTCCACTCCCAATAATACTTTTTCAAGAAAGTTGGACAAGAATCCCAAATTCCGTTATCGAGCCAAGTGCATCAACACAACGTACTGTATTTATCGATATCATGTAGCCTACAAGGACATTTCATTTGATACATTGTTCCATAAATGAGAAAATTGCAAACATCTTCACCAAAGCACTTAGAAGAGAAAATCTTGAAAAGTTTAGAAAGATGCTTGGACTCATGAGCACCCCTTTAGATTAACGAGGGGTGTTGGAAACCTAATCCTACAAGATTAAGGTAAAAATGTAAATAATGTAAATATTAGTTGTCATAGGTAATATGAAGAGTTGAAATTGTACCTTTGGAATACGAAACCAAAGGTCACTGATATTTTATAAATAAGTCAATATCATTTAGTAAAATCAATCCATTCTAAGTTTATTCCTCTTATTCTTACATGAGTAAGCAGTTGCACCATAGGGAGTGCATGGTAATTATGTTGGTAAGTCATGCAATGTGATGGAATATGATGATCATCGTGAGGGAGTTTGAAGACCAAGAAAGGACTAAGGAACTAGAAAGAAGGTAGAGTATTAGAGAAAAAAGGTGGAAGAAACACATGAGGATGGAAATAAATAAGAGTGTGTAGTTTAGGAATGAAATGTGTTTGAAAAACCCACCAACAAAGACTCGTTGAAAGGGGTTCTCACTCTGTCGATGCATAACCAACGCAATCTCCCTGAGCACCGACCTAGACAGGTTTTACCCTACCCAGCAACATTCGTAGAACGGACCCAGCAACATTCGTAGAGCGGACGAAGTCTCACTCGAGATGCTCAAGGGAGAGCTGTCGGAAACAAGTTTTCGGTAGTAATAAGGGAGGATATGGCATCCACGGCTTGACAGGATATCTATCAGATTACTCCAAGTCACTCGACAGAACTAAGACAGCTATCACAATTCATCTTCACAACTACAAATCTAACAGATCAGATCATTCATTTATCACAACAGTGTTATTGCAACAATATCATTCATAAAACAACATTAATAAGCTTCATCATCATTCATCAGAATTGTGACATAATTGGGACAGATCACATCATCAGTTCAGTGTAGAAACATTAGTAAATCATAAACATATTCAATACACCTCTCATTGACATCGCAACAGAGAAAACATGAAAACAAAAGACAACATTTCGGAAACAAGCGTCATGTCATATTAATTCTATGCAACAGATCCAAAACACATAATTCTTCTCCACGGCAGGAGACCGATTACATCCCAAAATTCAGTATTTGACACAGACAGATCACATATTGTTCAAAACAGAAGACTCATCAAGACCATAGAAAAATCGCAACAGATTGATCACTCTCAGATATAGACTTGGAATTGTATCGCACTGATCATGATTCCCTCTATGATTATGATTCTTATCTTTTGATTATCTTAAAATTGCAAAGCTATCTCTATATATATAGGCTTGTGCCTTTACATCAAAGGTCCACTTCTAACTAAATTCTAACCACTAATGACCTATGTCCACAAAACGTGGTCAACTAATACATTAAATATTCAAAAGAGGTTATTCTTCTGCCCATCGTGCTGATTCGGTCTTGCGCGGTGTCGTGTGAGCTTGCATAGTTTTCACGACCATGTGCAACTCACTTACCCAAAACCCTTGCCAATAGGCCCCCAACATAGTCTTATGGCTCGTCCTCAAGCCACGTCAGGTTGACAGGGTATATGCTGATGTTTTATCCTTGAAATATTCAAACTGTTGTGACATCTCTTGAACCTGGACCTGGAATATTTCAGTAGCGCTTTGACAGTTGAGCAAAGTATACTACATGAGGTGTGCTTCCCCAGCCTTTCCATCCACCATCTTGCGACTATCTTACACCGCCTGCAGCATTGCGACTGCTTTGACATCCAGCTGCCCACCAACTTCTTGAAACTCATCCAACTGGGCACGACACTTTTGTTGGCATTCTTGGGCATGGGAAGCTCTCTACTATAGGTCCTTCAACTCCTCAGACCACGTGATCTGCACCATGAGCGGTGGTTCTTGCAGCGATGTCTTCAGTGTCATCAATTGTCCTTCAGATTCTTGCACCTGCATGGTCAACTGGTCAAGCTGTTCGTCTTAGACAACGCTTTACCAGAACTGCGTCTTCGCCTCCATGATTGTATTTGTATCTTTCTCTAGTGTTTCAAACTAGGCTGCTATCTCCTCAATAGTAGCCTTCCATTCGGCAACCTGCTCCGGCGACGTCCCTGGATGGACCAAGGCATTAAGAAGAATATTGGTGTCGTGGAGCTGTACAATAACTTCCCCAAGTCACTTGGCCTTAGCGACTGCAGTAAGCTTGGCCGTGCTCTCAAATATATGTTGAAAGGCCTCATCAAAAAATTGCTCGACCTCGCCACAACTGACGCACAACTGTGCCTTCTCAATGATAAGGAGGTCTTGCACCTTCTTAAGCTTGGTGATTTCCTCGGTAGCCTTGCGCTGCGGCTTGGCCTGTGCTACCTTCAATGCCTCAATATCTTGTACCTTCTCTTCCACTGGCTACACCCTGAACTGATGAAGCTCCTCAACTTCTTTCTGTAGCTTCTTGGATGTGCTCTGTGACTGCGCATACCCATGAGTAAGCTCCTTTCACCTATCTGCCAATTCCTATGCTGCAACATGATGAATCTCCACAAGCGCTTGAGTGAGTAACTCATTGAGATCTAAGGCGATGCTCTGGAATGACTGCAGTAACAGGTTCACTTCTTCACTCACTGTGTCGATCGCAGTCGGGTGAACTTGAGCGTTCCTAGTCCGCGGCTCGGTGCTGATCAACCGTAATTCCTACATCACATATTTCTTGGGTGTATTCCTGGAAACAACATCATAAATAGAATTCAACTTATCTCTTACCATAGCAAACCCTTCTTGGTTGGACTCTCGTATCGCTTGTGTCGCAGCCTTAGAGGAGTCAATGAACACTTTGATGAGCTGCGTTAGTTGGTCCTCTATCCCTAGTTGGGTACCGATGCCTGCATCGTATTCTAGGCACCATTTGGTTCAAGTTTCCTCCTGCACATTAGAGGAAATTTCACCTCAAAATGGGCCTCCTAAAAAAAATTAATAAAATAATAGTTAAAATAATAAAATAATATTTATTAATTTTGAAGGAAGAAAAGAAAAAAAACTATTTTTTTGTTTGTATTTTCGACGTATCTCCCTGTGTTTTTACTCAAATTTCGATCAGGAGAGCTCGTTGGATGCAAAATGAAATTCCGCATCCAACGAGTACCCACTCGGCATACTTTTGATGGACCCCGCTACCCCAAAAACAAGAAATACCTGAAAAAACATGATGATGATGTCATCATCACGTTTTTTCAGGTATTTCTTGTTTTTTGGGTAGTAGGGTCCGTCAAAAGTATGCCGAGTGGGTACTTGTTGGATGCGGAATTTCATTCCGCATCCAACAAGCTCTCCCGATCGAAATTTGAGTAAAAACACGGGGAGATATGTCGAAAATAGAAACAAAAAAGTAGTTTTTTTATGATACCTATCCCCAAATTTATATTAAAAAAGTGTTTAAGACCTATACGGTATTTCAAATTTAAAGCAATTTCATTGGCTAACACATGATGACATGGAATTTGAGTTAAAGTTAAAAGGCCCATTTTGAGTTGAAATTTCCTTTAATGTGCGCTGTGCTTAAGCCTTAGGTTTCGTCGACGATTCATTTTTGGATTCGTGAACACTTAGCTCCTTTTGGAAAGGCTCGTTAAGGGAATCAACTGGTGGCTCCTTATAGAGTTCCTCCTGGCTCACGGGGTTGCGCCATTCAGCTGGCCACTCCTTAACGATAACATCTAATTCTTCATCAGTGACTTTGTAGGCCAAAGGTATCCATTGCTTGTTCGAGCTCCCTCCATGCCTAGATATAAATAGAATGAGGCCCGATAGTAAATTGAATGAGCTGCTGATACTTGGATGCTGCTTAATTGGATAAGCGGGGAACTTTAATAGCCGCATCTTGCAGTGCTTCCCAATAGACCCAAAAATGGATCGCATAGTCCATCTATCGACTGGGCTCCTCAACCCACCATAGATTCTGATAGTGTGCACCTCGACACACCTTTGCTGCATCGACTTCCATCGGTTGATAATATTATAGTTCCATCCATGTGACAAGCGCAATGAGAATTAAGAGCCAACTGTAGGAAAATGGCCACTAGGCCTGAGTAGTGAGAGCATCGTCAAGCAATTGGTTGAGCAAAAACAAGGACCAATTCATCTGCACGCCCTCTGCACATTTTTGTGCACATTCGACCATGTCCGAGTTGCATTGGACTGATCGATTCCCCTGGATAATATTTTTCACCAAAATGCATGCCCCAATACACACCGCCTGTGAATTATTGTTGTCGATACGATAGGTGTGGCCATCACGATGCAAACCAAATCTCTCCTTCAGCTACTCGGAAAGATTCTTGTCAGTATCCCACCCGCAGATATACTGCCCCGGATCTTCCCTGGCCTTTGGCAAGCCCGTAATGTTTGTAATTAAGTCGACCATGATGGGAATAGGCTCATTCAACTAGAGCACCCCACCATGAAAGCAGGCCAAGAGTTGCTTGACACATGCATGAGCTTCGTTCAGGAGCCCAAAGTGAGGCCTATTAATGAACCCCAACAATCCATATTTATTCAACTTGCTCACCCATGGTTGAGGAATCCTCTGAGTTGGTGCACCAGGCCCTGTTGGAACTAATTCATAGGGCTCATCCCAGATATCTTTGAGCAACAACAAATTGTGGTCTTCAAACTTTATCTTGATCAATGTAGGGATGATATCTACCGAGCAACTCATCCCTTCCGATGGCGGGGACAGTTTGGGTGGATACTTCTAACTCTTCCTGGGCTTCCTCGGCTTTGCTCCCAGACATGTTGAAGCAACATATACCAGGATGTCATTGATAGAGACACCCTTGGGTGCCATAGACTCTGTAGCTCCCGAGCTCGATGGCCCGGTCTATGCAGTCTCCTCTCCTTGCACTCTAGCTGAAGTGCGGGTGTGCCTCTTCTGCGGCGGCATGGAATTGGGCTTCTGAGCCCACCAATTTCTTTTGGGGATTGATGAAGAGCCTACTGACATGCTCATGAATTCTTCCTCAATGACCATGGGATGAATGGAAGATTCCTGCTCATTGGAAATCTCAATTGCGTCGGGGTCGCTCAGCATGCCGCACTCCCTAATCCTTACTATGCACTCGATGACTCTGCATCTCTACTCTGCAACTTGCAGGAAAGACTCTTCAACTATACTCAGCTCAACACTTTGCTCACTCAACTGAACTATTCTGAACAATGCCTTCCTCCCGTGTCCCGCGCTCTTTTAATAGCTACTTCCCAATTCGAAATCATCATTGCCAAATCCATTCTGTCCATCATGATCAAATTGAGTAGTAATGACACCAAATCCACCGATAATATTACCCTACTAACGTTCATATCAACCATCAATACACATCGCTTCAACAAGCACCTCCAGCTAACTATTTTAAATACTTGCATTTATTGCTGATTTGACCAACCCACAGCCCTCCAGTTGTCGCAGGTGGTCTCCCTTCTGTCACTACTAACTCCTATCCTTGCACGGCCTCTTCCCATAAACTCCCCTTGTTGCCATCTAACAAAATATTCTATTTTTTTTTCCAGCTGCTCAAGCGGTGCGCAGCTCTGACCTTGTCCTATAGGGCTTTAAGTGACTCCCATTGATGAGCATCGATAATACCGCACCATCTAATTGCTATAATTGAACTACACCTCTGGAAGTAATGGAATGGACAAGATACGAGCCTAACCAGTGCATCTGTAACTTACCTGGATGCTTCATGAACTTAGTGTCGTGTAACAGCACCAAATCTCCTTCCGCAAATTGTTTATGCTTAATGTGACGATCATGCCATGACTTCTGTTGATCCTTCGCAATGCACTGGTGGAAGCCTGCAATAAAGCGGTCCTCTTCAAGCTGGATCAACTGCGCAATGCTCTCTTCTAATGATTCTGCATCATCCATTCCAGTCGCCGCGACGATGCACAAACTAAGAACAATGTATTCCATGGGCATGATTGCCTCTTGCCCATATACCAGCTTAAATGGTGTCTGTCCTGTCAGTCATTTACAAGTGGTGCGACAGGCCCATAACACTGCTAGAATTTTCAAGTGCCAGTCATCGCGATTAGCATTACATACTTTTGTCAACGTTGTATCCAAAATTTTGTTGAATGCTTCAATAGTCCCATTCACTTGTAGATGGTAGGGTGTGATTTTATTATGTTGCACCTGAAACTCCTCAGTTAGTGCTCTCACAGTGCGGTTGATAAAGTGACTTCCCTGGTCACTCATCAATATCCTAGGACACCCAAATTGTGTCACAATATTCTAAAATATGAACTTCACTGTTGTCGTAGCAGTACAATCCACAACTATTGTGGCCTCTACCCACCTGGTCATATAGTCAGTTGCGGTAATGATGTATCACCCACCAGTCCTCTTCCTTGGTGGATTAATTGGACCCACAAAATCCACGACCCATTTATCAAAAGGTTGTAGAGTTACCTACAGCACAAGTGGCATATCTTCCCATCTTGATGGTTTACTGACATGCTGGTAGATGTCACAACTCCGTGCATAGTCTGCAACATCATTATGCAACGTAGGCCACCATATCCTGATGCACAACACCTTCCGCACAATAGCCCTTCCTCCATAGTGACCTCCCACGATTCCTACACGTGCTTCTTGTAGAATGGGTCCCTACTCATGCGTCAGGATACAATGTCACAAGATTTCATTTGGTCCAAGCTTGTATAACTACATAGCAATCACCTTGAAATATGAAGCATTTACTGCCAACTTCTTCTTCTGATTGGTTGACAGGTTCTAAGAGGAAACACCAGTGGACAAGAACTGAATGATTGGGGCATAATGATCATCTGTGATATCGACACGAAACAATTGCGCATATGGAAATCCATCATCAATATTGGTAGGTTCTTCTCTGGTTTCAATGTGAGATAGGTGATCAGGACCAACATTCAACCGTCCTGGCTTCACAACTATTTCAAAGCCAAATTCCTGAAAAAGTAACAGCCACCAACATATCTTCCCCCCCAACATAGGATTATTGACCAAATATTGCAAGGAAGAATGATCAATGAACATCTTGAAGTGACTGCCTAACAAATAGTGCCTGAAATTTTGCAAGGCATAAACCATCACCAAGAATTCTCTTTCAGTCGTTGTGTAATTTTGTTCAGCAAACGACAACTTCCTACTGGCATATGCGATTAGGTGATCCAAGTCGCCCTCACCTGGTTGTGCAAGCACAACCCCCACTGCAACAGAAGAGGCGTCAACATGCACATGGAACTCCTTGTTCCAATCAGGGAATACCAATATGGGTGCGGAGGCCATCTTGGCCTTCACTGTGTCTAAAATTCCTTGACATTCCTGACTCCACTCAAATGTAGCATCCTTCTTTAATAGCTTGTCCATAGGGGCAGTAATTGCATCGTATCCTTTGATGAACTTGCGATAGTACCCCAATTGCCCCAGCGTCGCCTGAAGCATATTCACATTTGTCAGCGATGAAAAACTAAGAATTAGTGCAATCTTCACTAGATCAACCAACAGACCTTCCTTACATACTATGTGTCCAAGTAGCATTCCAAATGACACACCGAAAATGCACTTCTTGGAGTTTAGTGCGATTTGATGCTGTCGGCACTGTTGCAGCATCAATCGCAGGTTTGCTAAATGATCTCTAACCAAACCATAGACTGTCCAGTCATCCATGTATACCTGCAGGAATTTTTGAATGAAATCTTTGAACGCAGCGACAACCACCAGAGAAAATATCGCTGGCACATTCTTCAACCCAAAAGGCATGATTGTATATTGAAAACAACCCCATTCAGTGACAAACGTGGTCTTATGGTGATCCTCCTTTGCAATTCGGATCTGGTGGTACCCCAGAAAGCCATCTATGAAGGAATACATCTCTTGATTGCCTACTCCTTCAAGGACCTCATATGTAAATGGAGTCGGGAATGGATCATGCATGCAGGAATCATTCAACTTTCTTAGGTCGACGCAAATGCAGACTTCGTCGGTATTTTTATCCTGAACCACCATAGGGCTTATCCACTCTGATTCTTCAACAGGCTTGATGATCCTAGCATCCAGCATCCGGTCAATCTCAGCCTTCACATGGTCCTTGTATCATGGTTTCAGTCGATACAGACTATGTCGCACAGGTTTTGCATATGGTTTCAATGGGATTTTCATCTCCCCCAGGTCCCCTAATATCCCCTTCATTTCTGAGAACCGCGTCAGAAAAATATCCTGGAACTCATGCAGTTGGTCCATGATTTTGGCCATTGTTTCCTCGTCCCAATATCCCCCAATATTGGAAAATTTTGGGTTCTCTTCCGACCCAATGTTGACTTTCCTGATCTTCAGCGAATGACTCATCGAATCCATCGGTATTTCTAGCACTGCAACATCGTGGCTTCCTTCTGACTATGGAATATTAACATTCTTCAACTCATCATCATCATTAGGTTCCCCAAATAGATTGTAACATGTCATCATGGATTGCATCGAGCAGTGCAGATGTGGATCAACTGGGTATGAGACAGGGATGACCTTTAGCACTATGTCGCAGATGATTTGCAATGCATTACGTACCTTTGGGTTGGCATCTTGGAAACCAAACGTCTGCGCAAAGAAAATGGACAACTCCTCCCAAGTGGTTATAGTTCTGCTACTACATACCAGGATCTCGGCATCTTGTCCAGAGTATGAACAAAAGCACAGACCCATTCATCTTTAGGGTGCGATGCCCATAAGGCTTGGCATTCCATCAAGTGACTGGTGGGGTCATTTCTTCCATCGTATATCCCAACATGATAGCCCTCTGAATCACCTAAGTGTACCATCGTCGATCTCCAACACTATCCCTAGTCATGGATCGTCTGCTTGTGCGTCACCCACCATTGGGCCGGGGTAGCCTTCAGTGCTACATCTAGGGCCAATACCCTTTGTGGTTCAAACACTTTCTCTTCAAATTCTTGAAGGAATTCTGATAACTTTGGCATCCCTTTATAAATTGGAAACTTGACAGTCTCAGTTGCTACACGACGAAGGGACTGTGTGATCAACCCACATTTCCTGAACGACACCTCATGCAACCTATTTTGCCAATTTTCCAAAGCATCATCAGAATCAGAGGACACAAAACTATAGCTGTGCCATCCAAGTTCACCATCGATGGTAGGGTGGATATAGTCTTCAGAGATATTATAGGTATGATCCCAACTTCTATCGGCTTCATCCCTCACAGGTTCAATATACCGTCGTCCTTCATGGGGTCCATGGGAGCAATGACCCTGACATCCTGGTTCTCAAAAGTCATAACCCATTTTTTGAAATTGATAAATACCATGCTATCATTAGCCCACCCAATCCCTAGCAGTGTGTGATATGAATCTCCATTTTCAACCACTTCTATCACATCAAAATCAACATACGTTTTCATACCTTCAACATCGACAACCAGGTTT
The DNA here is from genome assembly GCA_001517045.1 of Pseudotsuga menziesii. Taxonomy (NCBI): domain Eukaryota; kingdom Viridiplantae; phylum Streptophyta; class Pinopsida; order Pinales; family Pinaceae; genus Pseudotsuga; species Pseudotsuga menziesii. The sequence continues at coordinate 846,089 of LPNX010589722.1, read as the reverse complement.
GAGATGCGACCAATGGGATGAACCTTTTCCTGATTTTCTAGTTGCAACTATACCGATGACCATCCCAATGTCGGCTTCCCCAACAACTGCCAAGTTTGCTTGTTTAGAATGTTTACATCTGATCCAAGATCCAGAATAATTGAGTCAACCTCATAATTGCCGATCTGGGTGTTCATCCTCATCTCCTTGCCTGTCTTCCTCTTTTGCAAGGAGTTCACCGCGGAATCCTTCAATGTCTTATCCCTGTGGTACAACAATTTCTAAATCTCGACAAGGGATTCGAGATGCCTTGCCAGTGACAGACAACTCTCAAAGAATTGCTGCAAGGTACCATGCTGCCACGATGGTCTTGCCTCTATATACGGATACAAAACATACGTCATTTTGATAATAGGTAACTTACCCATATTTCTCCCGATTGCATGCTTGGCCTCGAAGCAGGTGTCTTTCTCTGTCGCAATATCAAATGCTACCTTTTTCTTTCCAGCGAACTGAACTTGCTGGCATGGTCCATGTTCTCTAGCTATTGTACCGGCACGAGTGACAACCCCAACGTCGACATCCTTCATTCGTGGTTCGACTTGAATTATTGCAACTGTCAATCCTTGATTCAGGTTCTGGGCTTGATTCAATGGTGGGTTCTGATTTAGTGGTGGGTTTGTCGACTGATTCTGAGTCTGTGGTGGTACATGATTCTGCATTGTTGGCTAGTTCTGCACTTGGAACGTTGGCTGGTTCTGAGTCTGCGCATTCTACGACTAAGGAATGTTTCCAGCCTACCATTTTGCAATCAGTTGAGGGAAATTTTCAACATTATTCTTGCTGGCCACACAGTATGTACACTACACATGAGGACACTCCCTCTGGTTGTGCCCAAATACTCCACAGGTATAACACTGGATTGATTCTCGACCTCATCCTTCTCCTCGACCGAAGCCTCCTTCTCATCGCCTGAATCCTCCATGGAATCTTCCTTGGACTCCTCCTTGCTGAAACTGAGGCTATGCCAACTCCTGCTGCGAGGGGTTTGGTTGCTGCTGGACATAGTGCGTAGCTTGAACATATTGTGGCTGAGGATGAATGAGCGGTACCTGATTATACTGTAGTCATGGCACAAACTACGGTTGCGCTATGAACTGTAGCTACAATGAAAAATTTGGCTGCGACCTAAACTGCTACTGCGGTTGCGACGGGATAAACTGCATATGAGGCGGTGGTGTATACTGCACCTGCGCTAGTGGCTGTGCTTGCATTTCCTGGGGATCCTTACCTTTCACAAAGTATGAATCATATGTCCTTTCTTGGAGCAAGTCATAAGCTCGACAATTTTTATCATCGTGTCCTACTGACTGACAAAAGGTATAGTACATAATCTCTATCTTGGTAACCATCTTTTTCTTTTAGTCATAGTTCTCATGCCGATTCCCATAGACTTGACATATGCGGCACCATGGTACACCAGTGCAACTCAATGGGTTCGGGGATACTAAAAGCAAATAGTTTTGGAACGTGGGACATGTGTCCTTGGTGTGTCCGTCCACACGACACCGGGAGCACCAAAGGTCATCATGATATTCCTTATCCTTCTTGATATCTTGTAATTGGAGCATCATATTGACCAACTGTGCTTGAATTTGGTTCATCCCGACCACGGTTTCTCCTACCGGCGATGCTTCTAATTTCATCGTGATTTCTAGAGCCTCGCTCTACATCGCAATATTTTGCTGCATTAGCGGGTGTCTGATATGTGGGACAAGCATGGAAATGAACCAATACTTGTGCTGAACATCGCTCATCTGGAAGCTGACTCGAGCCATCAACGTCTTAAACCATTGATCAAACTCCCAAATTGTTTCATTAGGGAACATCTTGATTTATTTCAACTCGGTAATGTACTAAGCCTCAGACTTCGGCTTCTTTAATTCTTCAAATAACCCCTTATGGATCTCGTCCAATGTTTTCATTGTACCTCCCTGAGGAACCAGCATGAATCTCATGTACCAATCTAGCACACGACCCCTGAGGGTGGTTTCCAGCTGGATTTTCTTGACATCGTCATCCATAGTCTGTCAGGCGGTCCAGATCACCTCGCACAAGAACCAGTATTGCTCTGGGTCATCGGTGCCATTTCCATGACATATTGGTAGCTTCATTTCATTGCCCGCCATTCTGGGCATTCTTCTTCCAGCTAGTACTCTACTGCTAGATTACTGCTGACACGTCGAGCAATTCGACGTAGAATTCATGTTTCTTCCTAGTGGTGGAGTAGTGCACAGAGGTGTAGACATGTTACCACTACGGTTCAAGCCTACCATTATGCTAGGTGTAGCCTGGGCCTAGTCATCCTCATAATCACTAAAAGTTCACTTTGTCCCATGTGGATTTTCTTCACGGCATCGCACTTCGATCGCAGCAGGACCTTCTCCTATCCTCTACCTCTTCTCTCAAAACCTTTCTCCTCCTCTTGTACAACCACTTGTTTCCTCGGGAACCCTCACAATCTCACAAGAACTCATGCCCATCTACCCCTTACCTTTTCATGCATCTCCCCCCTTTCATCGCGGTGTCTACATCCTACGCACACTAGAGTTCCACTACTCTTGGTCCATGTTTAGAATACCTTTCTCACAGACAAGCTGTTTAATAGATAGCTGCAGAGACAACAAAAATATACCTCGTGGTCCGTTGAAGAACTCCCTTCCTGCTTCGCTAAATGAATGATTGGTATCAACTGCAAACTTGGTAATGTAGCCCTCCAGGATACTGTCCAACCACACCTCGACAGCCCTCGATGCCTTATTGTCTATTTCTTGCAATTCCTGGATCAACTCCAGAGTCCAATATGTCGACTCTCCTCCTTGGAAGTTTTTCTTCTTAGAAGCAAACTTTGCTAGGAACTCATACAAGATGATAGGAAACTCACAGAAGAGCCATTCATGAGGACCGTCGTGAATATATCTGTCCAACCAATTTCCCGTCAACAGCTTCTGATTCTAATTTTCTGTTTCATCAAACTCTCGTAGTTTTAAACCAAACCACTCCTCGATCTCCGGTCAAGTCAGATACCAAAACATATCCTCCTTTCAATTGCAACTCGGTTCTGAAAATGGAACCATTTGTTGGAAAAACCCACCAACAAAGCCTCGTCGACAGGGGTTCTCACTCTGTCGATGCCCAACCAACATAATATCCCTAAGCACTGGCCCATGCAGGTTTTACCTTGCCTAGCAACATCTGTAGAGTGAACGAAGTCTCACCCGAGATGTTCAAGGGAGAGCTGTTGGAACCAAGTTTTCGGTAGTAAGAAGGGAAGATATGGCATCCGCTGCTTCGACAGGATATCTATCAGATTACTCTGATTCACTCGACAGAACTAATACAGTTATCACAATTCATCTTCACAACTACGGATCTAACTTATCACATCATTCATTTATTGTAGTAGTGTTATCGCAGTAGTATCATTCATAAAACAACATTAATAAGCTTCATCACCATTCATCAGAATTGTGATAGATTGCATCATTAGTTCATTGCAGCAACATTAGTAAATCATAAAAAGATTCAATACACCTCTCATTGACATCACAACAGAGAAAATAGGAAAACACAAGACAACATTTAGGTAACAACCGTCATGTCATATTAATTCTGCGCAACAGATCCAAAACAAATATTTCTTCTCCACAATAGGAGACCGATTACATCCCAAAATTTAGTATCTGACACAGACATATCGCATATTTTTCAAAACAGAAGACTCATCAAGACCATAGACAAATAGCAACAGATTGATCACTCTAAGATATAGACTTGGACTTGTATCGCACTGATCATGATTCCCTCTATGATTATGTTTCTACTCTTTTTATTATATTACAATTGCAAAGCTAGCTCTATATATAGGCTTGTGCCTTTACATCAAATGTCCACTTCTAACTAAATTCTAATAACTAATGACCTATGTCCACAAAATGTGGTCAACTAATACATTAAATATTCAAAAGCGGTTATTCTTCCGCCCATCGTGTTGATCTGGCCTTGCGCAGCGTCGCGTGAGCTTGTGTAGCGACGCTGCACAACTCACTTACCCAAAACCCCTGCCAACAAAATGTGTGATATAGGAAGTGATGAGGAAAGGTTGAATGAGTTATAGAAAGTGAAAATACGTGGAGATATGGATAGCTCTTGGTTGATAGGGAGAGGTATAACATTAGATGATATCCTAAATAGAGGAAACTAGGGATAGGAAGGGTATCTTAAGATGGAATATGGAGGTAATAGAGTAATTATGAGGGATGTTGAAATGGATACCAATGATGTAGCAATAGTCTGATTAAAGGTTACAGAACTACTAGAGATACATGAGAATGAAGGAAACTGAGACATTGAACACCCCATTGTTGAAGAGGAAATGTCAAAAATATGTGGAGCTATCCCAGTGTTGGCCACTCCTTTGACATCTATAAATCATACATTACTCTATTTTTGTAGTTCTACATTATACTTACCTTGGTACACTTATTATCCTAGTAGTAATAGTCAATATGTTAGTGCAATAGTAGGAGGAAGTAGTAGTGATTTTAGTGCTAGTACAACATCAAGAGGTCAATAAGGTACTAGTATTTCAAACCCAAGTGTGGATTCAAATGTGATTTCACAACTTGGTCCTAGAGGATTCATTCTAGTAGAGACTCCAGTGACCAAAATGGTTGGGATACATGGAGAATATTCCATGTGGTACCCATAATTTTTGGGTAAAGGAGTTGAAGAAATGAAAAAAACATCGGTTCCTATGTGAAGCTATTTTTAGGTCAAGGGGAGTTATAGATACCTCCAAATTAATAGAATTTCATACCTCATTGAGGGGATGACTACTACAATGGTATATGAATTTTGTGGCACACCTACTCCCAATGTTACACCTCTTCCATTGCTAGAGGTGAATAAATTATTTATTGAGGACTATTAGTTTCCAAAATCAAAACAACAGGGGATTACAAAGCTAGAAAAATTCAATAATATGAAGGACAATTAGCTTGGGATTATGCTTAGAGATTTAAGTATGTGATGAGTAATTTGTCTTTTTCTATTCATGATATGCATCGCAAGTATTTCAAGATTCTAAATCCTTGATGGGAACAAGAATTCTATAACCAAGCTAAGGATCTAGGCACACAAGTAACCTCACAGAGAATTGCAGAGAATTAGCATAAGGAGAGAAGAAGAATAATCATGAACACACATTAGGAATGATCAATGAATGATGATTGATATTATTACAAAGGTAATACATCCTTATAAAGGAAAACATAGTTTCTAGGAGACAACTCATGCTAGCTCATAAAGCAGGATGACTAAATATGATAAACCCCCATAGGTGAATAAAGCAGTTTCCTAATAATACCAAGAGCTCACAAATTAGCTAAGGAATGAGTGAGTGATGATGTGTACAGGAAAATATTTCTAGTCATGTAATATGGAGAGAAAATCATGGAGGATGAGTTGGCCACAAAAGATAGCAGTTGCCTAGTTTGACTAGCTTTACCTTATCCATTAAAAAGTAGGAATAAAGCAGTTTAAGGTAGAATCTGCAGGAAAGCGCATTTGTAATTCTGGAAGTTAATAATGTGGACAAGATAAAACCAGAATCAGGATAAAATCACTACTGGGGTATATATGGAAAGTGTTGACCATGTGGTGGAAGTGGATGCCAACTACCTAGATAATGGGTAGGAAATTAATCAAATAATGATTAAATATTTTATCCTAAGTATTAAGTGGGTTTATTATATCCCAACACCCCTCCTTTAGTCTAATTTTATGATGATATATGTGAATAATCAGAAATATAGATGCATAGGGCTCAATGACAAGGCTATGGTCACCCTTTTACAATTTATCTTGTCCAAAGAACTAAGGAAAGCGACAAAACCACATGGGGAAAATCCTCCCTCAAGAAAGGATATGAGAGGCAAAATTTTTTTTTTGAACTGCTGCTGATGTTGCTGCTCCAAACTAAATGTTTATGTCTGGAGGAATATTCTTCTTTGGAAGAAGAGAAATTTGCTCACCTGGATCAAGAACAATTGTAGGATGGAAAATGGGACCATGTAGAACAACCGGGATCCAATGATGTGAAAGCTCTTGAGAGTTGTAATCAGCTCCAAGATGATGTAATGTCTTGAAATTCGAACCAATAGAGATGAAATAAGCTCCATATAGGTGAAATAAGAGTCCAAGTGAATGTATGATGTCTCCAACTTCATTTACATTGAGAGGAAGTGTGCAAGTGATCATGTAGGAATGCATGGAATCCATAGGATCAAAGAGTGCGAATGCAAGGGCTCCATAGGTTGATCTAGCTTCCAAAGAATCCAAAAGAACACATATTATCACATCAGTAGACTCATGGGAATACACTGATAATGAACCCTCTGTAGTTGAAGTATGAAAGGAAGAAGGAAGGAGATTCTCAAAATCTTCAAGGAGGCTCTGAGGATTGATGCCAAGAACAAAGGAGGAGTTGTAGAAGTGCATGGGATCAATTATGGTGAGTGGTATGACACAATTATGACTTGATCTAGCTAAGAAATAATCTAGGAAGACACTAAGTTGCGCACCATCAAGAAGAGAGGTATGCACAAAGTGTGAAGGATCTGGCATATGGATCTTAGAATCCATGATAGAATACATAGAGAACACTGAATGTGTGGGAGAATCACCAACAATGGTAATGGAAGCTCCATTAGTCACTTATTCTTCATTATTAGCATCATAACAATATGAATCAAGATCTTCAACTTCAAGAGATACATAAAAATATGGTTCTTCAATGTTTGCTTCTTGATAGATAGAGGAAGCATTCAAATCAAAGAGAATGGTAGCAACATGAACTATATGAGTTACTTCTTCATCATGAACAACTTCATCGGATACTGTAAAAGCTGATACATCTTGAGAGAGAGTAATCATTGAGGAGATAGAGGCACTCTCCAAATTTCTAGAAGGATCCTCATTGTGCTTGCCCAAAACTCTATCCAATGTTGACCAGAGATCCTTTGGGTATTTAGCATAATCCATAAGGTAGCGCATGCTTGGAGAAATAGCCAGACACACAGATCCAAAATCTCTATCATAGTCATTCATAGAGTCACTTAACTCTTCATAAGACTCTTTACTAGCTCCAATAAAAACATCATAGGGACCTTATCTCTTTAGATATGAAATCATATTCAATTTCCACTTTGAGTAGCTTGTGAATGGTGCAAGAAGATGAACTGATACTCTTGAATCCACTTGAAGTTGTACCTGCAAAATAAACCTGCCAATATGAAAAGGAGGATTAATTAATCATCTCTCAAAGCTATTATTTCATGTAGAGGTTTGATATCCGAGGCTCTTATACCATGTTATAATTCTAAATCCTTAATGGAAATAAGAATTATATAAAAAAGATAATGATCTAGGCACACATTTAACCTAACAAAGAATTGCAGGGAATTAACATAAGGAGAGAAGAATAACAATCATGAACACACATTAGGAATGATCAATGAATGATGATTGACATTATTCCATAGGAAATACATCCTTATAAAGAAAAATCGAGTTTCTAGGAAAAAAACTCATGCTAGCTCATAAATTAGGCTTACTAAATATGATAAACCCCCACAGGTGAATAAAGCAGTTTCCTAATAAGACCAAGATCTCACGAATTAGATAAGGAATGAGTGAGTGAAGATGTGTAAAGGTGGCTCCCTAACTGAGACCTTACTTCCTTTACTTGCGCATCCATTTGCTTCTAGTGTGCCAACCTCCTAACTAACATCTCATGGAAAAACAAATATTTTTTTTAACTGTGCAATGCTTCAAGCATCACATAGCACCGGTCCCATATTGTAGGGATTCAGTCATCTTCCATTCACCAACTTAGGAAGCATCTCCCCATACAACTGTTGTAGTTGTACTGCGCCTCCCCCAGTAATGAAATTGATAACATAAGGACCCAGCCAATTCATTTGCAACTTACCTAGATGTTTCGTGAACTTACTATCATACAACAACACCAGGTCTCCTTGCTGAAAGTATTTTTTCTTGATATGTTGATCATTCCAAGATTTCTGTCGTCCCTTTTCAACATGCTGGTGAAATCCCATGACCAAGAAGTCTTCCTCTAGTTGCATCATTTAAGCTAGGTGTTCTTCTAATTCTCCTTCGTCATCCATTCTGGTTTTTTTTGCAATGCGCAAACTCGCAACAATGTACTCCATTGGCATCATTGCTTCCTTCCCATACACCAACTTAAATCGTGTCTGCCCTATCAACCTTTTGCAAGTGGTGTGATACGCCCATAACACTGCTGTAATATTCAAATCCCAGTCATCTCAGTTTGCATTTCACACCTTTGTGAGCGCATGCTACAACACCTTATTAAACACCTAAACTATCCCATTCGCTTAAGGATGATAGGGGTACTCTTCTTATTCTGTATCTGAAGTTCTTTTGTCAGTGCACTGACGATGCGATTGATGAAGTGACTCCCCTGATCGCTCATCAATATCTTTAGACAACCAAAATGAGTGACAATATTATCAAACAGAAACCTTGCTGCTATCGCACCAATACAGTCTACCACTGGTGCAGCTTCTTCCCACCTTGTCAAATAATCTATTGCTGTAATGACATAGTGCGCACCAGTTCTCTTCCCTAGTGGGTTGGTTAATCCCACAAATTCCACTTTTTGTTTATCAAATGGATGCAGCGTAACCTAAGGTACTAATGGCATCTCATCCCTTTGTGATTGCTTCCTAGTTCTTTGACAAACATCCCAAGTCTGCACATAGTCTACTGCATCGCCATTGAGAGTTGGCCACCATAGTCCTATGCGAAGTAACTTTCTGGAAGTAGCATGATATCTATAATGTCCTCTTGCAACTCCCCTATGTGCCTCCACCAATACCTACTCCTATTCATGTGGTAGGACACATCGCTGTAATATCTCATTAGGTCACATCTTATAGAGTTCTCCAACAATCAATTGGAAAATTCATGGTTCAAACAACCAAATGCTTCTTCTGATTTGAAGTGAATCCTTTTGGTGTTGTTCCTGTCGCCAAAAACTGAATTATTTTCTCATAGTAATCGCCAACCATTCCAACTCTGAATAGTTGCACATCTGGTAACCCATTCTCCATGTTTGTTGGTTCTTCACCTGTCTCAATTCGCGACAAATGATCGGTTCCTGCATTCAAGTGAGATGGCTTCACAATTATGTATAAATCAAACTCTTGGAAAATAAGTAGCCAATGACATATCTTCCCCCCCAACATAGGTTTATTCACTGGGTATTTCAACGCAGAGTGATGAAAATCTTGAAATGACCTCCCAACATATAGTTTTGAAACTTCTATAATGCATAAACCATTTACAATCCTTCCCTCTTTGTCGTGGTATAATTCTTCTCCATAGATGATAGATCCCGAATAGTGAAATCAGTCAGGTGAATAATATCCCCCTCTCCTGGTTGTTCCAACACCACTCCCAACACAGTTGACGATGCATCGACATGAACACAGAATTCCTTCGTTCAATCTAGAAAATCCAGTATTGATGTTGTAGCCATCTTTGTATTGAAGGTGTTGAAACTTCCTTGACACTCCTGACTCCATGCAAACTGCGCCTCCTTCTTCAGCAATTTCTCAATAGGTGTTGTGGTTGCAGCATATCCTCTGATGAACTTGTGATAATACCTCGTATGACCTAATGTCGCTCTAAGATGCTTCACATTCGTAGGCGGTGGAAAATAAAGAATCAACACAATATTTGCTGAATCAACCAACATACCTTCCTTGCATACAATGTTCCCTAGTAACATCCTAAAAGGTGCACAAAATATACACTTCTTTGAATTTAGTGCAATCTGATGCTGGTGATACCTCTCCAACATCAGTCAAAGAATTGCGAGATGGTCCTTCACTAACCCATACACTGTCCAGTCATCCATGTAAAATTCCATAAAATTCAAAATAAAATCCTTGAACACAACAACTACGATACTAGAGAATATCGTAGGTGCATTCTTTAGTCCAAATGGAATCACCGTGTACTAATAACATCCCCATTCAGTCACAAATGTTGTCTTATGTCGATCTTCTTTTGCAATCTTGATTTGATGATAGCCATAAAAACCATCTGTGAATGAATAGAGTTCTTGACCAATACTTCATCGGTGAATGACGTCGGTAATGGATCATGAAGGCATGCACCATTCATTTTCCTGAGATCAACATAGATCCTGACATCGCCTATCTTCTTATCTTGCACAACCATGGGACTGATACACTCCATTTCTTCAACTGGTTCTATGATACCCGCATCCAACATTCTGTTGAGCTCAGCCTTTACTCTCTCCTTGTATCATGGATTCACGCAATATGGATGTTGTCGCACTGGCTTTGCATCTGGCTTCAAAGGGATCTTAATTTCTCCCAAATCTCCCAATATCCCCTTCATCGAAACTAGGTCTTGAAACTCATGCAGCAAATCAGTGGTCTTTGCCATGGTTTCTTCATCCCAGTAGTCTCCAATATTCACGAACTTGGGTTCCTCCTCTTTCCCAATGTTGACCTTTCGAATATTCAATGGATGGTTAACTTTATCGGTCAACACCTCAGGTGTCACGATATCTCAACTTCCTTCATATTCTGGAATATTAATGTTCCTTGGGTCATCTTCATCCTTAGGTCCTCTTGTTACATTGTAGCACTCCATCATTGATTGCATCATTGATGCTTCATGCAGGTGCACTAGATATGCGATTGGAGCTACCTTCAAAAAAACATCATGGATATACTGTAGTACATTATGAATGACTGGATTGGAATCCATGAAACTAAAGGTGTGACTGAAGCAAATAGAAAACTCTTGGTCATGATCTCTCTATGTAGCTCGAGTGATACATACCACTATCATGACATTTCATCCAACGTGTGTACAAAATCTTGTACCCATTCATCCTTTGGTCGCGACACCCACATGGTCTGACATGCAATCATATGACCACTGGGATCATTCTGCCCATCATACCTATCGGCTTGGTACTATTTTTATTTGCTAAAGAAAACTATCATCAACCTACGACACTGCAACCACCCATTGATTGAATTCTTATGCGTCACCCACCACCTTGATAGAGTAGCCTTAAACGCTTCATCCAATTCCAATAATCTCTTTGGTTCTAATACCTTATCTTCAAATTCAACAAGAAACTCAGATAACTTATGCAGTCCTTCATATACTGGAAACTCAACAATCTTTGTTGCGACTTGGCACAATGACTGAGTGATTAAACAACACTTCCGAATAGATACCTCATGCATATGATTCTGCCAATTCTCCAAAGCATCATAAGAGTCTGAAGATGCAGAGCTAGAACTTTAGCATCCGAGCTCTTCATCAACAGTAGGTTGGATATAGTCCTTTGAGATATTGTATACATGATCCCATCCCCCTACAACTTCCTTGTTAACTATCTCAACATACCTTCTTCCTTCATTTGGATCCATTGGAGCTATTACCCTGGTATCTCAGTTCTCAAAAGTCATCACATGCTTCTTGAAATTAATCACCGCTAAAATATCATTAGCCCATCCAATCCCAAACAATGCAGGATATGAGCTTCCACCCTCAACAATATCAATAACATTGAATTCTGCATAAGTATTCGTTCCTTCTACTTCCACTGTGAGACGTGAAACTCGCCCAATTAGTGTCACTCTATCCTAGTTAGCTAGTCGCAGCTGCACACGAGACCAAACTAACTTTGGGATCCCCATATTCTGCCACATATTCTTTGTTAGAATGTTGACATCCGAGCCTAGATCCAGAATGACTGAATCTACCTCATAATCCCCAATCTGAATATTCATTGTCATCTCTTTTCTTGTTTTCCTCTTGTGCAGGGAGTTCATAGCGGACTCCCTCCATCCCTTTTTCGGTTGATGCAGTAGATTCACAATCTTGGCGAGTGCATTAGGGTATTTTTCCAATGACTTACAACATTCAAAGAAGTTTTGAAAAGTACAATGCTGTCGCGATTGTCTTGCTACCATAGTGGAATAAAAAACAGGTGGCATTTCATAAACATGAAACTTACCCAGATCTCTTCTTATCGTGTCATGTGCTTCAAAGAATGTGTCCCTCTCAATGTCGACGTCAAATTGCACCTTATTATTTCTAGCAAACCATATTTGTGGAATCGAGTTGTCATCCCATGTCGTCGCACCTCCGCGAGTAATGACAACAACATAAGCATCCTGAACTCTAGGTTTGATTGAGATCTTTGCAATTGTTGGTCCTTGGTTCTGGTTCGATGGTAGATTCACTGAATGGTTCACATTCTGATTCACATTTTGGTTCTAATTCTGATTCTGGTTCTGGTTTTGATTCTGGTTCTACAACTGCAGAATATTCCTTGCTTTCCACTTCGCAATCAATTGCGGACAGTTCTCGACAGTTTGATCCACAACGATACAATAAGTACATTGTGCTTGTAAGTTTGATAAATCTCTCTAATAATTTCCCATTACTCCACAATTGTAACATTGCACAGGTCCACGAACTCATCCTCCTCCTAAACCAAAACCTCCACCTCGTCCTCCTCGGAATCCTCCGTGAAATCCTCCTTGTTGCTGATACTATGGTTGATTGAACCGCTGCTGCAGCTGATTGAAATACTATTGTGGTGGAGGATTCGGTTGTTTTTGAACATACTGTGGTTGATTATAATGCACTTCAGCATACTTCATCTACTGCATCTGATTGTACTGAGGCGGTGGTGGAGAAAACTATGGTTGTGGCACAAGTTGCGGTTGCGGCTATGGTACAAAATACTGCGAATGTGATGGTGGTTGTACCACTTGTGGTTGCTTATGTGGCTGTACTGTTCAATGGTATTCTCCTTTCACATAGTACATTGCATCCAATTTCCTCTCCTAGATCAAATCATATGCTCGATAGCCCTTATTTTCATTCCCAACAGATCGAAAAAACATGAAATACAAATTTATTGGCTTCGTGACCATCCTCTACATAAACAAACAATATTCTTGTTGATGTCCATGAACTTGACAGACATGACACCATGGCATACCACCATGACTCAATGGATTTGGAGCTCCTGAAAGTAGACAGTTTCTGAAATTTGGGTACTTATCCTTATGATGTCCTTCTGCATGAAATTGGGTACACCAAATCTCTTCACGATGCTACGCCAAATCTCTTCATGATGCTCTCTTCCTTTCTTGATATCTTGAAACTAGATCGTCAAGTTTCCAAGTTGTGATTGAATCTGATTCATGCCAACTCCAGTCTCACCAATAGGTGAAGATTCTTGCTTCATCGCGATCTCTAGAGCCTCACTCTATGTCACAATCTTTTGCTGCATCGAGGGCATCCTAATATGCTGTACTAACACTGCGATGAACCATTCCTTATGCTGTACATCACTCATTCTAAAGATTACTATCGCCATTAGCATCTTGAATCACTGATCAAAATCCCAGACAGTCTCAATTGTATATTGCTTCATCTCATTTAACTCTGTGATATATTGCACCTCAAACTTAGGATTTTTGAACTCCTCGATCAATACTTTTCTGATCTCTGCCAGATTCTTCGCTATATTCCCCATGGGAACTTGCAAAAACTTCATGTACCAATCCAGTGCACGACCTCGGAGGGTCGTCGTCAACTGAACCTTATTAGCATCATGATCCTGAGCTTTCTTTACATTCCAAACTGCTTTTCATAGAAACTAGTATTGTTTGGGATCCTCAGTCCCATTCCTATGAAACAGAGGTAACTTGACATCATCATTCACCATCCTGGGCCTTCTTCCTACATTTGCTGATCCACTACTATTAGAGTGTTGTTGACACATTGGACAAGTTGGTGTTGATCTAGTATTTATTCCTTAGTGTGGCACAGTGCATGGAGGTGTGGGTACGTTGTTGCTCTGGGTTGGTCTTTCGTCGGTCTCGGGTGTAGCCTAGTCATCTCCTTCTTCGTTGTAGGGTCACTTCGTCCCTTGTGATCTTCTCTCATAGCCTCTTGTCTCGGTCACAATAGGACTCTCTCCTATCCTCTACCTCTTCTCATTCTAAAACCTTACTCCACTTCGCAGAACACCACCAATTCCTTCCTCGGCTTTCGTCACAGTATCATTGTAAATCCCATCCATCTACCAAATATCATTCAATCCAAACCTCATCTATGCGATACCCCCATCCTCCGCACACAAGTTCTCTACTCATTGGAGTTCATCTTCAATATGCAATTTTCACAGATGAGCATCTTAATTGATAATTGCATCGATAACAGAAACCTACCTCTTGGTCCTTTGAAGAACTCCCTTTCTGCATTGCTGTAAGATTTGACTGTGTTGATCACCAACTCAGTGATGTATCCCTCCAAGATACTTTCAAGCTAGAATTCAAAACCCCTCGATGCTTTGTTATCTACTTCCTACAATGACTGGATGAATTTGGAGTCCAGGAAGTGGGTTCACCTCCTTGAAAATTTGTCTCGCGATAGGTCAACTGCACCAACCACTCATACAAGATGATCAAAAACTCATAGAAAAAATACTCATGGAGATCAGAGTACGAATACCTTCCCATCCACTGTTCTATAGACAACCCAGGGTTCTGAGTCTCCTCCGCTGCAAATTCCCGAGACTTCAAATCGAACCAATCTTGAATCTCCGGTCTTGTCCAATGCCACAACATTCCCTCCTTCTCCATGCACTACGGTCCTGAAAATAGAACCATTCGTTGAAATATATTCGTTGACAGGGGTTCACTCTCTTTCAATACCCTTAACTCAGCGATCTCCCTCAGTACCAGCCCAGACAAGTTTTACCCTGTGTAGCAACACTTGTAGAGCAGATGAGGTCTCACTCGAGATGTTCAAGGGAGAGCTGTCAGAACTAAGTTTCCACAGTAAGGAGGATTGCACATCTACTATTCAACTATCAACTATCACAACATTACATTCACAGATCCAAGCATTGGTTAATAGATTCATTTCATTTCTTAACAGATCAACATATTCATATCGTAGCAAGGGAATCGATGCATAAACAGATCTATCAGCATAACATTATTCAAAGCATGAAAGCATTGCATCATTCAGAAAATTAATAAGCATCATCGATAGTGTTCACTCAGGCGCATCTCTTTGCAGAAAACTGGAAAATAGAAAGAAGTAAAGAGACACAGTGTTTCATTAAATCTTCATCATGTCATATTAACTTTGCATCAAAATACATGTTCTCAAAATAGTTCCACAATTTAGATCTCGCATCAAAAATAGATCACAGATGTGCTCTCTAAGTACACAAAAGACGATCTCTCCACAAGTATCACAATCCATGACTAAGATATCAACATTTACAATCCTAGATCTACTTATAGGCTTGTTCCTTTTACAATGCAGTCCACTTGAGTCAACTTCCTAATTACTTGGACCAAAATATACAAAACAATGACCATAAACTACAAAATATGACAAAAATATGTAAAATGTGCCCAATCTGCCTTACATGCCATCTTCTGCCTTGCACACCAAATTTGACCTTGCGCATCATCTTCGATGCCGTGCAACTAATTATCTCCAAAATTGCCTACCAACAGTATGCATCTATCTTGTAGGATAGCCAAGGGAAACATGAGGCGACCACAACCTCATAGTGGTATAGAAGCCAGGAAAAAAGGGCATCATTACATGATGAGTTCCATAATATATGACTAGAGAAACATGAAAATGTGGAGAAGGCATCAAAATTACAAAAGGAAGCGAAAGAGGAAGCTATAAAGAGTGATAAGCTAAAGAAGGAAGTAGAGGAAATGAAATGGAAGAATTCAAAATTGTAGAAGGAATTTGTGGAAGTATGTAGCATGCTACCATATGTGGAGATAGAAAATGATACTCCTCCAGAAAATAAGGTGATGAAGATAGGTGAAGCAATTCAAGTCTTCCACGATATGATTGAGGAGCTTGTATCAAAGCAATAACTAGAGGAACCACTATAGGTAAGAGCAGAGTGCGAACATAGACAAGAGATAGTGACTATTACAGTAGGAAATATAATAAACTTGGAGTTGAAGTGTGAAAAGATGCATGAAGAAAGTACTAAGCTATGGGAATAGTTGGTCGCAAATGAACAATTGAAGAAACTGGATAAAAAATGTTAAGTTGCACAAGAGACATAACATAAAATGTGCCATAGTTTGACTACCCTACTAGTTGCGGAGAATATGGCCAAGATGGGAGAATACATAAAACAATGGATGGAAGTATGCAAGATCTGGGATGAGTGACATAAGGTAGCCAACAAGTTGGAGCCACTACAAGATGAAGCTATTCAATTATAGAAAAAATTACATAGGTGTAGGGGGAAGTTAAGGAATCCTTCGAGGAATGCACATAAATATTGAAGTTAACTCTCAATGAGCATATGAATGAAGAAAATATACATAAATAAGTAGAAATAAAGCAGAATATTGCGATCGCACAGGAATCCTTGGATAATTTATCAGCAATAGCCCAACTAGAGAAGTAAGGATAATTGTGAACAAGAACAAAGACCCAAGTTTTAGATGTTTGACTAAGGTGGTTCGGGATGAGCCGTAGGTGATTTTTTGGGGCATATTGGAGCAGGATTGCGAAGGGACTAGTTTTGGGAAGCACACACAAGCAAAGGGATGAAAGAGAGCAATAGATGGAAAGTAGTTAGAGTTTTGTTTCATTAGGCATATTTTTGGGTCTATTTGTGGCATCCCCTCCCACCCCCACACTAAAAACTATAAATAGGTAGTAGATAAAGAGTAGAAGTTGAGGATCAGGGGAAGAAGTAGACAATATGAAGCTAATTAATTTTGTAAGGTTGTAATACTCTTTGATTGTTTTGGGGTTTCTATCATGTAGTATGCAGGTGATGTATGATTATGGATGAATGATAATGTGATGAAGATGTTTTGGGGATCCTCTTTGTGAACTGTTGAATGCTCATTTATTTGAAAACATACTGAATGATGTTTTGATGAATGTTATTATTGAATAAAAAATTTGAATATGTTTATGTTATAATTATTTTTCTGTTATATATTTGATATTTATGCGCAAAACTGTAAGTGGTATAATTTCTTCCTATCCCTTCTTTTCCGTAGAAACCTGGTTCCTACAACCCCCCTCAGATGTTTCGAGTGAGACTTTATTTGTTTAACAAGTGATGTTGTAAGGGTTGGTATATAGGGGTTTTGTTGGTGTTTTATTGCTAGAAATTGGATATTCCCTCTTCATGCCAATAATATATGTTATATCAGAAGGATGACTTCCAAGATAGAACATGTTGTTATGAATAGAAATAATTATGCAATTTGGGTGACAGATATGGAGACCTTGTTGAAGAGAAAATGAATGTAGCAATTCATGGAGACTGTTATTGCTGATTCAATAGATTCCAATGCTAAGTTTACCATCAATATTAAAAAGGATGAATTTGTGGGTGTTATCTTGACCTAAATTTCGAGGGGAGTCCATTTTTATACAAGTGGGATCAAATGTCCTCATACCATATAGAATAATCTAAAGACTATGTTCAATAAGATAAATGAAGGTGAAGTGGAAAGGGTTTTTCAAAGAAGGATGTAAAGGTGATTGAGCTAATTATTATGAATTTGAAGACACCATATGATGTTTTTTTGTTCCTCCTTTCGATCCAATTAGATTTCATGTAAAAAATGAGGTAAGGATTTTACCTTTGATACTTTTCGTGATCTGTTCATCAAGGACCAACAAAAGTTACTTGAAGAAGGGAAGATTGGTAACAAACTCTAGGCTCATTTGCTGAAAAACAAGGTCAAGAAAAAAATTAAAAGCGTGGTCGGTAGGATCACTGACTAGAATGTATCAACCAACCTATAAAATTTTCATCATCAAAAAAGAAGGATCAAAAGAAGAAGACCTATCGACATTGTGGAAAAGTAGGACATGTCGAGAAGAACTGTTGGAAGAAGATGAAGGGTTTAGAAGAAAGGGTCAAGCACTTTTAGGATAGTGCATCGAATGGATTGTCAACCAACGGACCTCCTGAAAATTAAACCTTCTCTATAGAACTTCCTAGGCATTGCATTCTTGTACTTCCCAGACATAATGGATAGTCACTCTCTAGATGTACTCATCATATGGAAAATGATGCTTGTCTATTTTCTTCCTTAAGTGGAGCTCTTGAAGAGAATATTTATGTTGTTGATGATTACACTCTCACAATTGTTTTAGTTGGATATGTTGAATGTTATCATGGTTAAATATTAAATGTCTAGCGTGTGCCTAATTTGAGTGCAAAACTTCTATTGCTTTCTCAATTGACAAAGAATATGAATATTGTTGAGTTTTGGTCAGATCAGTTTATTGTAAAGGATCTTAGGCTTGGGGAGAAATTGTTACTTCACAAAATTTGGACCTGAAAGACAGAATTTATAGTTATGTGATTCCTCTCAACTGAATGCACTGACTGCACTCATTGCTCAAACCAATGACAGAACTCGCATTTGGCATGAATGTCTTGTACATACGAACTTTCAAAGTTTGAAGATGATGGTAATTTACAACATGGTTACTGGTATCCCAAATACCATTCCAACTAATGGATTTTATAGAGGATGTATACTTATAAATCATCATTAGTAACCCTTTGATTCAAGGAAAGAATAGCGTTCATAAAAAATACTAGAGCTTATTCACATTGATGTCTATTTCATGAACATACCCTCATTAGGAGGTGCAAATTATATTTTGACCTTTATTCATGATTTCTATAGATTGACATGGGTTATATTTATTTAAAAATAAGAGTCAATTATTTTAAATATTCAAGGAATTTTGAGTAGTGGTTAAGAAGCATCACAATCGACCCATTAAATGTACGAGATCAGGCAATGGTGGTGAAAATGTGAGTTGATAGTTTGAAGAATATATCTTGCATAGAAAATGATATTTATTGGAAGAGATTATCCCTCACAACCCTTAGTAGAATTTCATCATAGAGAGGAAGAATCAGACTTTGGTATAAATGGCCAGGTGCCTACTGCAGACCAAATATAACCCAATGAAAATTTGGCAGAAGTTATTTACTATTCAAATTATCTCCAAAATATTGTACTGACTAGAGAAGTCATTAGCATGTCTCTAGTTAAGAAATGGAATGAAATGAACCCCTATGTTGGAAATGTCAAAACCTTTGGAAGTGTTGAATGGGAACATATCAACGATAACTATAGGAAGAAATTGTATGCAAAGAGACATGCTTGCATCATGATGGGCTAGTCTGATGAGTCAAACTCCTATAGACTGTTTGACCCTATCAAATAGAAGATCATATTTAGTAGAAGTGTGATATTTGATGAGAATATTTTAGGAAATAAGTTATTGAAATTCCTCCCTGGCCTATTGCACACTGATTCATTCAACATTCTTGAAGAGTCTGTATTGTTTGTACCTGTATATGGAATTCTGACCAGACTGATAATTTTTTCTCCTTATTTGATTGACAGTTGGTCTAATGTGACTATTGAAGTTGGTATTCTGAATTCTTTGACTCATTCGAATGATGCTAATCGGCCGAATCACTACTTTCTTGCTTAACTCGGTGGGATGTTAATAAAATTGAAGCTGGTGTATCAAATGATGGAAATCCTAGTATTGATCAACAGATTAATAGTAAGAAACAATGTGGCAGTGTTTCCTTGATGATACATGTTCTTGAAACCGATGATCCTGAAATGTATGCCGATGCACATGGTATACTAGAATGGGAAATTTCTATGAATGCTGAAATTGATTCCTTGAAGAATAATCAAAATTGGGAACTTGTCCCTTGACCACAAGGAAAGAATGTTGGGAAGTATTGATGGATCAATAAGAGCAAGTTTACCTCTGATGGTGTTGTTGAATGCCACAAGGATCATTTAGTCACCAAGTTTTTCTCTTATTAAGAATGCATTGACTAGACTAAAACCTTTTCCCTTGTTTCAAAGATGAACTTTGTCCAACTGATTCTTTCCCTTGCTACTCATTTTGGATGAGATATTCATCAAATGGATGTCAAAAGCGCCTTCATGGATATTTGAATCAATAAATATATATGGATCAACCTCTTGGATTTCAGATAGATTCTATCCATATTTATCAAATGAATAAATTGTTGTATGGTTTGAAACAAGCACCTCGTTCTTGTTATGAGAATATTGATCGCTTCTTTGTCAATATTGGATTCAAAAATTGTGAATTTGATCATAGTATTTATGAATTATATGTTAATGGTGATAATTTGTTGTGGAATCGCATGTTGACAATTTAGTCATACCTGGATATAATGTCAATATGATTTCAGGTTTGAAGAAAAAACTTGCAAATACCTTTGAAACGATTGATCTTGGTCTTTTGCATTTATTTCTTTCCATTTAATATTGCAAATGGATGGTGATATATTTATTTTTCAACATATATATGCCTTGTATATTTTGAAACAATTCAAGATGGAAGATTGTAATTCATGTTCTATACCTTATCAACTGAGAGTGAAGTTGTCAAAATACCGTGACTCTCCAGGAGTAGATGCCACTCTCTATCGATAGTTAGTCGATAACCTGATTTACTTAACTCAAAGTTAGTCAAATCTATCCTTTGCTCTTAGCGTGGTCTCTTGGTGCATGCAATATCCTTGAGAATTCCATTGGAAGGTTGAAAAGAGAATTGATCGTGATCTTAAGGGTACTTATCAATACAATATTAAGTATTGTCATGGTACAGAACCACTGGTCAGGTTTAATGATTCCAACTAGGTGGTGACATTGACAATTGAAAGTCCACTTCTGGATATGTGTTTTAATTGAGCTATGGACCCCTGGTCTAGTCATGCAATAAATAGAAGGTAGTCTCCCCTTATACTGCAGAAGTTGAGCATCATGGTGCTATAAATGTAGGTACATAGCCATTTTGGATTCGTCGGGTTCTCGATGAGCTTGAGTTTCCTGTTCAGGCCTCAACTATTATTCACTATGTTAATCAAAGTACAATTGAAGTTGCTGATAATACTGTTTCTCATAACAAGATTAATCAAGTTGAACTTCATGTTCATTATTTGAGACGATCGGTACATGGAAATTTTGTCTCACTTTTTTATTGAGGATAGATGACCAAGTCATTGATACCTTACAAATACTTTACTAGAATCTAAGTTTCTAAAACTTTAGGCTATGATCAGGATTCATGAAATTGAAATTATGGGGGGGGGGGTGTCCAGAGAAAGTAATTTCACCTCCTAAATATCCAGAACATTGTGATGATGGAGGGGTGTTGGAAACTAAGGTCTTGGTGGTTTATCACACCTCTGGATATTTTGGAGACAAATATTCATTAGAGGATAGGTGACTAGCAGAGAAATTAAATGGAGGACCGACTAAGAAAGTTAGAGGAACGACTGAGTGGTTGGTAAGACTATCATGAACATGACTGCAAAAACCAACTACACTTTAGGACATTGTGTATTTTGTGGAAATTGTTTGAACCAATGAACCCTACTTGTGGACTGGATCTTCCTCACTTTCAAAAGGTTCATTAGATATGGAAAATATAAAAGAATGACCCTATGGGTTGTGATAAGTGTGTTGAAGTATGCTCAATATGTATTGTGATGTTATGATCATAATGATCTATGTTTATGTGATATAATGGTGTCTTTAGACACCAACTTCCTTCTTGGAATATTGTCCTCTTCTACGATTTTCTTTTATGTTCTATAGTTCAAGGTTAAGAGGTTCCTCAACATGGGAGAGAATCTCCATGGATTTTTTGGGTTTTCTTCCAACCACTAGGAAGGGACATGATTATTTATTTGTGGTGGTTGACATATTAAACAAGATGTGAATTATTATGCCTTGTAAAAAGACTATAAAAGGACAAGAAGCAACAAACAAGTTATTTTAAAAAGTTCATGTGCAATTTGGGATACCAAGGAGCATCATATTAGATAAATATACTAGGTTTCTTAGTATATTATAGACTACACTTTGGGAAAATATGGGCACTTAGTTGAAGAGATCTACAAAATTCCATCTACAGATAGATGGATAGACAAAAGTAGTTAATAGGACTTTGGTACAACTTTTGATGGGTTATAAATAGAAGAATATAGATACTTAGGATGGAAATGTGATCTACACACAACACTGTTACAACATATCATGCCACACTATCATTGGAAAGTTCCCCTTTGAAACTTGTTTTGGATAATTTCCACCTTCACCTTTAGATGTTGTGTATGGACAACAAGTGGGAGTGAGGGAAGGAACCACAGGTGGATAGTTAAGATATGACAAGTTCATTGATAATATTAGACATATCCATATACAAGTACATGAGGCACTAAATAAGTCATACGAAAAACACAAGGACATGAATGACTAACACATGGTTGAAAAATCATTCAAAGTGGGAGACAAAGTATCGTTACACCTAAATAAGGAAAGATTGCAAGGTCATAGTAAGAATACCAAGGCTCTAAGATATGTCCCTTTGAGATATTGAAGAAGGTGGGAGATAATTCCTACGGTCTCAGTCTACCCTCATACATGCACATTTACTCCATAGTGAAAGTGTAAAACTTGACACTCTATGAACCTTCCATGTTGGATTAGGAACCTGATAAGGTCTTACATTTTGTAGAAGACATTGCACCAGATTCTTAGGTAGATTTAATTGAAGACATAATATTGGAAAGGAAGTTAAGAACTACCAAGTAGGTACAATATGAAATCTGGCAGGTGGGGTTGAAAGGACAATTTCCTGGTAAGGTTAAATGGTACTCCAAGGAGAAGGTAGAGGAAAAATTTCCTCACCTCATTCAGTAAAATATTTTGGGGACCAAAAGACTCCCAAAATGGGGAAGTGTGATAGGAAGTGGATCAATATATAAATTTTCATCTATTTGGTTCATTATGTGTGGAAGGATTTCAGGAATTGGCTTGCAGATTCCATTTTAAGGGTAGATCTTACTTTTCATATTTGGGATAAAAAATAGTCCAAAAAATTATAGGGCCATTTTGAGGGATTAAATGACATTTTTTGTTCAAAACTCACATAGAGACAAATTTTATATTCCAATGGTGCAATATCTTCCTCAATCGAGGTCCATATGAGGAAGTTACGCCTCCCGCAAGTTAACCCATCTAGTTGACCTCCATAGTTCAAAATGGATTCCATGTCAACTCCCATTTCTTGAACATGTGGATCTAGTCATGAGTGAATTTTCAAGAACATTATAGAAGGTGAAAAACCCTAATCCTAAATGACAATAAATGTATGTTTAAAACCTAAAATGATTATTGGGCTATGTTAAATATCGGGCTGTTAGGAAAATAATGGGTTACATTTTTCTATTGTTTTGTTTCATAGTTGAGCAACAATAAGGGGTGTATTTGAAGCATAACAGAGGGACTAATAGATTTTGTAGTAGCCATTCATTTCACAATGTCCAATATAAATCCATATCAATTATCAGTTTCCTTTGTATTTGTATTTTACATAAAAGAGCAAGGAATAGTCTTCATTCCATATGGGTTTTCCTAGGATAAATTATTTGTTGAATCTATGTGGATTGTGTATTTCTTGTTTTATAATTTCTCTTACAGTTCTAAAAATAAACTAATTAAAATAACTAGTGGTAAGATATGTTGTGATGAACTATTCTAGTGGAATATCCATGACAATTTACAGATAATCTAATCATTTTAAATTCATTATCATTATCAATACCAATCCTTTCATCACCTTGTAACAACAATTTGTACCAGTTGACCTTAAAGAGAGCCACTTTAAATGATTTAAAGTCTACACCTAGTATATATTCCAAATATCCACAACACCTAAAATCATATGTGAATGGATGCCTCACACCTATGGGAAATACTAGTAACCTAAAAAATTACAATTACCCCAGTGTCCTAGGTTTTCATCTTATCATCCAACTATTTGGTGTGATATTTTCCTGCCATTACAACACATAGCCTTTTGATGTTTCACATACATGGTATAGATGTTATAAATACAATGTCATGAAGTCATAACTAGATGTATAAGAAACTTTAAGGGGAAAACGTAGGAATTAAACTAAAAAATCAACGATAAATGCTTACATTTTTGTATTTGCACCATATTTTAGATGAATTTCCTTCTACGTCATATTTGTATCACTATTTAATAATACATTTTTATCAACTCACACACCCCACTCTATGATAAGATATGGTAAACTTCATTATATCATTCTATCCATATTTTCATCCGTTCAAAATGATTTTCAATGATAAATGCATTGCATCTCCCTCTCCAATATATATATGAAGAGAAAAAATAGATTTAGTGCAACAATCAAGATTAAAAAATTATGTTAGAGAATAGTCATTACAATCAAACATAAATATACCTTTCACTTTTGTGCATATATCTTTCCCCAACAACACATTTCCTTCAAATTCATTGGTGTAATTGACATCCCAAATGAGAGGCACATTAATATCACCCAGTACTTGGGTTAAATACTCACCAAAATACAAAGTGGATTGATATATCATATAGCCTTGAACCATAAATCCCTTTGGACATAATCTTTGTTTAAAAAAATCATTCAATTCCTTCAAGCTCCTTTGCACAAACCATGTTGACCTTTTATGTATGGGTGCACATATTTCAATCTCCTCAATAAATGTATAAGGTAATGTTCTTGTGCATTGAAAATAAATGGAGGTAAATACTTTTCATTTCACACATAAAATGAATAATTTATTTGTTCCAATAATCGATATCTTCTATATGGATTTCTTTACATGTCGACCATTTAATAGTGAAAACAAAACACACGCTAACATAAAATTACACAATTCAAGTAAATCCAATTTCAACTAGTTATACAAGTAACATTTCAATTATAAGTTTTTACTTACTTCATGTACTTGGCAAGAACATACATAACTTGATTTCTGTTATTATCAACCATTTTTGGGAGAGTAAAGCATAGAACATATTGAAACAAGTAAACGCACATTATCATTTATTTTTTATTAGAAACAAACATTTATTACTAACAAATAGTGTATATATCATACGATGATAAATATTAGAAAATTTCAGACCTTAATAAAGGTACGACAATTGTGAGTGTTTTTTCCCACTGGAATCATATGTTTTCATTAATATACTATTTATGGCTGAATCAAAACTTGGGGAGTTTAATAAAATGTCTTTTACAACATCGCTCTCTTTCTTTGCTGATAACCATGGAATATTGTTTGGTTGTCCATAGTTTTAACATTGAGTCAAATGATCAATTTCGTTGGCTTCCTCAATGTCACTAATAGCTTTAACAATTTTGTCCTTATTACTCCTCCCATATATAGCTTTTCATAAATATTATGTCACATTCTTTTGAATATGTATTGTGTAAAAAAATGGGCTACTTACAGGTGCTCATAGTCAGGAAACCAACTGAATTAGACAGAGTGTTTCAAACATTGTGGAAGCCTGTCCTAGTGATATTTGATAAATATATATATAGATATATATATATATATTATCAAAATGAATATATAAAATAGAAAAAAATAATATAAGTAACGAATTTGGATGTAACTGAAACCAATAGCTTACCATGATTATTCTCAAATGCCCTTTTCCCTAGTTGTTGCATCATTATTTGTTGTTTTTTCCCACTATCTGCATGCCCATTAAAGATATTTTTGGGTATTTTTATACACACGGTTCTTAAAATGCATGAACTCATCATACACATCCTTTCCTAAACCTCTTGAACATCTAGATATTGTTCTAGGACTATACTGCACATGAAAATTTACCCTTTGTTTGAATCCCAACAAAATATAGAATAATGTGAACATAATGACAAAATATTAAAAATAAACTTGATTAGTAAATGATTTATAGAGTTACATTGCAAATTTACATACCACAAAAATGTGTAAGCTGCATTACATCATGAATTGTCCATGTAAGTATTCCATAATATTGGAATTGTTTGTTACCTTTTGTTTTGGAGATTCCATAGATATTGATGTCGAGTCATAACTTGAAAATTTCATCAATAAGAGGCTCGAAATATACATCCATATATCTAACTTGGTGCTTACCTAGTTATTTGACAATATAAATAATGAAATTCTTATACACATAAAAATGTAACAAAAATAAAACAGAATTACTATGTTGTTAATATTCCTCAAAATAAACACATGGAACAATTAATGCCAACATTATGTGCTTCCTCTTTGTTGACATCCACGGAGGAAGTTTACTGTTTATAAAAATGGACAAATTAAGTAACTGGATGTGATCTCTCCAAATGGATTAAGACCATTATGTTCAATTGGAAGTTTAACATTACAACGTTCTTCTTTAAAAATGGGTCATATTTTTTCGATGTCCCATAAATGTAGAACCATCAGTAGGAATTATCATAACATCATAAATTCACTTCTCTGATGTGCATGATAATCATAACTTGTGCTATTTATTCATACCTAAACAATTGTTGGAAAAGTGGAATGATGAGGATCACGAGGAGGATATGACAAAGAACTTTATGGGGAACCTTATTTTTTTATTAGTTTGATATCTATTGGTTCCACATTTAGGGAATCCCAATTTTGTTGAATGTTGTCCATAATATATAATATTCATATTATATGATGCATCGATTGTGTTATACTCCAATCCTATATCTTTTATAAAAACACACAATTCTTGGTGTGTACAAGGTAAATCATTTGACGATAATAGGAGAATATCCCCTAACAACCTACAAGAAAAAATAAATTATTATATTGAATAGTGTATATTAAGAGAATATATACCACACACAAAATAAGATAAACAAAATTATATACATAAGAAAATCTTGCATACCTTAAGATATTTGTCATATGTGTGTTTGAAGTACTATTAAGTACCTTCAAGTTGACCAACAAGAAAAGAGTAGAGAGAAGAATTACCTTTCAGTCTTTGTATAAATGTTTTTGGGCCTTCATAAGAGTTACATCATGTATATCTTCATATATCTCATCCATGGAAAAATATGTCATGGATCAATCTATCTATTCCTTCATTCTCAAGTCAATGTCATTATCTTCCATATTATCATCTTTATTTATATCAATCTCACCATCTCTAATACAAATTGTGTCATATATAATTACAAGCATGGGATCTATTCTCTTTGTAATTACAAAGAAATAAATATAATCAGTATCAAAACATTAAAAGATTTAAAACTATAAAAAATGACAAAACATGTTTTCACTATCTTACAAAGGGGTGATATAGTTTTCTCGTTTCTATGTTATCACGATCTAAGCAATGTTTCCTAGTTGTTAACCTATTAATTCTTCATCTCTTTATTCCTTTGAATTTCATGAAAGGGAAATACCATTTCCCATTAGCAATATTAGGAAGAATGTGAGGATTTTGAGATGTCTTTCATGAATGCTATTATGCAAAAAAGATTTGCATTCATTAAGTTCCATAGTGAGAGTCATTGTTTCATTAATTACACATTGTATATAAGAAAACTAGTTGAATGTCCGCATGGGTGTGGCTCATTGGTCGTTCACTTGTTATGAAGTCACATGTTGTAAACTGGAGGTCATGAGTTCAAATCACACCCGGCTTTACCCATGTCCCATTCCTGCCGGGTGTGTGGGGAACCTATGGGTATAGTTGTAGTGGGATTGGATCCCTGGACCCCATGTAACGTGAGTACTAGCCCAGTTTCCAGTTGTCGATTGATCTAGCAAAAAAACAAAAAAAACTAGTCGAATGCACCAATGCCTAAGTTATATTTACTTGACTTTGTTTCTATTTCAACAAAATATTCAATCCATTCATTAGCAAAATAAGAATACATTTAAAAAATTTCACAAATTGAGAATTTAAATGGTACTAACTAATTTTAACATAAATTCAACTATGGGTGACCAAATTTACTCGTAAAAAAAATTCACCTACTCCCAACTCTTTAGAGAGAAAATGAATTGTATTCTTCTGGGTGGTTGTCTTTTCAATGCCATGGAAAAACATTATTCAAGTTAGAAGTATATAATAATTGTCAAAACATCACTTATTCAATATTCAATTGACACCTATTTTCAAACTATAACAAAAAATTCAATGTGTTAAGTGTTGTCACATCCCCTCCCCTCTACTCACCGAGAGAGAGGACACAACTCGACTTCTCTATCTATCAAACCAGGGATCTAGCCCCATGAACATAAACAAGAATGCACTGGAAATAAAAATACATATGCAGATCTATAACAAATGAAAATAAGGTGGAAGCAAATACATTCATCCAATACATAAGAATTCATAAAACAATTACATTGCAGAGAATATACTAAGAGAGCACTTATCTTGAAAATGAGCATCCCCGCAACTAGATATGTCGCTATAATGTTCCACCAAACCATAGGCTAGTTGTGCTCATCAATATCTCAGCACAACTTCCACCCCTGAGTTGGGCATGATTTACAAAAGGAACTAGGGAACAACAGGCTCACACATAGCCAAATACCTATCAAAATTCAGCCAAGCCAATCTACAGTTGGGTTTATTAGGATTCTAAGGTAGTGGAAAGGAAGAAGTCTAAGCTAGTGAGCTCAACCATAGAGCTATGGACACCTGCAAAAGATCTCTCTAGCTTGGCCTCCACAATACCTACACACCCAACACAAGGAAGTATCCTCTTCACTGATACATAGTCCCTCAGGTCATACCTTCCCTTCCAGTGCTCTTCAGGTTGTACATAGAAGAATAGCCAACCCCTCTTCATCCTTTGTGAGGTTCCTCTCTTCACTAGGTTTATCAAGCCAATTATGTGCCTCTTCCACTCCTAATCAGTTCACACCAAAACAAGGATGCTCATAACAACAAACACAAGTGCTGGGTATGAAGAAAAACATCATGGGAGCCAAAAATGAAATGGTAGATGGGGAAATCAACCCTGGGTGCGCAATTTGATTTCAGAAAAAATTCTTGGGCATTGTTGGGGAAAAAACGACCTCTACAACCCCCAAATCTTTGAATATTCTCTTCCCATCCAATGTACAAGGAAAAAACAGATTTCCTAGCATGGAAAATGAAGGAACAAGTAGAAAAAATGTGAGGGAAAATGCCTAGCTAGCTCTAGCTACATGAGGAAGAGAAAAACATGGGTGAGGAATGGCTTGGGAACCAATTTCTGGGTGTTTTCTTGCCTCGGAAGCAAAAAAATGATTTTCCGAAATTGATGGCTTTCCCCAATACGAATTTTGATTGCCATACCCCTCCATTCCCAAGGCATTAACTACCTCAACCAACTTCTGGAAGAATTAAATGATTGGGTGCATAAGACAAAATGGGTAGGTGAGAGTTTTATGGGTTCTCTCATTGACATTTGGATTTACCCTATTGGCTTAAGGGTTTGAATAATCCTCCCTGCTAGTCCTTATGAAATCATGCCCCCATCTCTAGTTGCATTGCATAGCTAGTTGTGGGTATTTTATTAAATTGCATATTTACATGATGTCACATCTTATAATGTGCTTGGCTAGCATGAGAACCATAGGTATTGATTTTTTATTGCCGAAACATAAAACACTAAATCCATGGTGGGGCCTTGGTCTTGAGCTCCTCACCATGATTTAATAACGATATTTACATCATGTACAATTTTAATGCAATGGGGTCAAAATTGGGATATTACAAGTGTACATATCTTAAGTGATGTTAGGGGCATCACTTAAGATGCATTAGATCACTAATGCCAATTAAGTGATTTTTGTTGGGACCAAAAATAAAAATATCCTAGATTCCCATTTTCTTAACTAGATTTCGAATTCAAAAGGGTTTCTAAATAAAATTTGTATGTTCATATGTCAAATTTTGACCCCAAATTTAGTATTGTGCATTGTTTTTTGTTGACTTTGGTTAGCCATAGTTGAATTTATTTGAGAAAGGTTAAGTTGAGTTTAGTTTAGTTAGCCATGGTCTTGAAAGATTATGTTAGATCCTTCATTATCATTAATGAAAGACTAAATGTTTTTTATTAACATTTATGTTTTTCATTATCATTAATGATAACTCAACTCCTTTCATGTGAAAATCCTAAGAAAAAAAAAACATAAAATATGGAATATCTAAAGCCAAATGAATTACCATTTAAATGACAATATAATTTAGTCATATGCTAACAATTCAACTCCATCACCCCTATAATAATTCATAAAAGGTGCTCACAATTATATATAACTAGCCATTTTCCTCAAAGGCAAAAATGAACACCAATTGAAGCAAGTGGAAGGGAAGTATGCCCATTCTCCTTTAAATTAAAGAACCAGGAAAGTAGAATGTAATGATCCATTGAAAATGCTATATTATATATGTAATAATGCATGCCTCACTATTATTGGGCCTCTATCCTTTTTTCAAGAGGAAAAAATACCAGACCTTGATATTCAATTATGAATCAAAGGGCATCATATACAAGCAGCCATCATAGACAGGCTTCAATCATGTGTGAATCACAACATTTGGGAATCCCTCTGATCACTACAGGAGCATCTATTAGTCCATGCTATCATGAACAAGAACAAAACAAGAGCCCTCAAGCAAACAGTGCTAGCTCTTAGCAAAGAAGAAACCAATAAACTACTCTCAACATAGATCATGCTGATCTCTGAGAAAGAAGATTGACTACCATGCTATTCCATCCTGAGCATAAAAAGTAGGATGAAAGTCTCTTCAAGGACAACAAAATTGATTTTGTCATAAGAAAAAGCAGAACCAGTGCCAAAAAAAAGGGGATTGAGTCACGGCACTAAGCTTAAAAAAGCTGAAAATCCCCATGATCAATGATCATGCCTTCCATAAATTCAGTAAAGTTTCCAAATCTAGGATCTAAAACCAAATCCTTCTTTGAGAGACTATCAGCCTGCTGATTATGCTCATGATAAATATGCTTGAGATTCAATGGAGAGAAGTTTAACATAAGGGACCTTATGTCCTTGCACCAATGGCTCAAGCTGGGAGAGTTTGAAGAAGCTGACATGTTTTCCCAATTAATAATGACTAAGGAGTCTCCAAAGATAGTAAGGAGAGGGATCCCCAAATGCTTTGACACTGCAAGAAGAGCCCAAAGAGAAAGAAGTTCAGCTCTGGTATTTTTGCTTCTACCACAGCCAAGAGAGAAACCAAGAGTGTGTGAATCACTTAGATGCAACATGAACCCTGCACCCCCAAGGTTTTCAGCAACAACCCCATCAAAGAAGCCACAAGGAAAAAGGATCTGAGGGCTGGTCCCGATACATCTAATCTTCTTCTTTTTCTTCGGAACAGGGTAGAAGTGAAAGAGAGATTCAACCTATTGTATGATACTAAATACTGCTACCTTTTTGTTTTAAAAAATACAACAGTTTCTCATTTTCCAAATGCTCCAGAAAATGAAAAGAGGCAGATAGCTAAAGACAGAGTGAGCTGATAAGCTCTTGTACCAAAGTTCTAAATAAGAGCTGATAGAGCAATTTTTTAAGGGTGGTAAGCAGAACTTCTCACATACAGTAGAGAACATCCTTTTAGTCATAATGCAGTCTATTGATAGATGTTGAATCGATTCTTTGCCAAGCCTGCAAAGAGCACACACACCAAGACCCTGCCAACCGCGTTTTTGGAGATTGTCCCAGGTTAACACACGGTTCTTTACCATAAGCCAAATAAAACATTTGATTTTTGAAGGAATGCTGAATGACCGTAGTAGGTCCAGCACCTGAGACTGATTAGAGGTGGGCTCATGGAAGTGTTTGACAATAAGATCATACCCCAGAGCAACAGTTATATCCCCATTAAGACTATTATAAGTCCACATCAATGAATCATTTTGATTATTTAGTCTAATTCTGCCATGTTCGAGCCCTGAAATAAATTTATTCCACAGAAAATTCCACTCACCTCCCAATTCCAGATCTTCAGCAGTGAGCCAATATCCCTTGGCCTCCGGGGAAAAATTTCAAGCGTGTGCCAGAGAATAGATACCATAGTCCTCCAAATAATCTCGGAGCTCCTATGGGAAGAAAGACAGGGAATCGGTGCCCACAATCGGATTCAAGCCAGTACAGATATCTTCCCCATTCCCCACTTGCCAAGAAAGACAACTTCTAGCCTAGGACAGAGTAAGAATAAATCCTTTCCAAATCACTGAGACACCATTGGCAACAAAGGATTTTTGATGAATCCAAGTCAATAGAGAGTGATTTTTTATATATTTTGTAGACAGTAAATGATACCAAATCCCAGTCCCATTTAGGGCCATCCAGATACTTTTCAAGCGTAAAGAAAGACTAAATCAACCCAAGTGTTTAATACCCCAGCCTCCAAGAGATGTAGGTTTCGAAAGAGACAACCAATCCACTAAGTGATACTTATTTTTAACATAAGTTGAACCCCATAAGAAAGAAAAAAACAACTTTCTGAGCTTGTCAAGGATCGACTTAGGAATGGGAACCAGAGCCATCCAGTAGATCGACATAATGGCAAGGACCGCTTTGATCAGGACAAGTATACCCCCAAGGGAGAGGAATCGAAGGGTCCAGTGTTGGATTCGTCTTTCGAATTTTTTTATAAACAAGTGCCAATCCTTTACCAAGTATCCAAGAGGCTTGATGAAGTAGCCCAAATACTTAACACCCAGGGAGATATGGTCATATTTTAAGGTAAGAGTACGAGAGATCCTGTTCAAGATCCCCTCATCCACATTATTGAACATAAAATAGGATTTGTCCAAGTTAATACACATACTTGAGGCTGCACAAAAGGTGTCCAAAATGACCTTGAATGCAACCCATTCCTCAACAGTGCCAGAGCCAAAAAGAATCACATCATCAACAAAAAGCAGATGGGTAAGAGAGAGCTAGGGTGAAATGCTAATGCCCTTGATATTCCCATTGTTTCGAGCATCATCTATTAAGAGACTGAGCCCCTCTATAACAAGAATATACAACAGGGGAGACAGTGGGCTGCCCTGCCTAATACCCCTGGAGGCAGGAAAAAAACTAGAGGAAGTACCATTTACAAGCAAATCAAAATTTGCAAATGATAAACAACCCATAATCCAATTTACACCCACATATCTGCAGAAGGATGAGTCTGAGAAAAGACCAATTCACCCTATCGAAATATTTTGATAGATCCATCTTGAGTATTAAAGAACACTTGTTTTTGGTCTTGACAGAGTGTAAAACCTCTTGAGTGATAGCTATGGGTTCTGCAATTTGTTTATTCTTCAAAAACCCAAATTGCTGGGGAGAAATAAACTTGTCCAGGTAAGGCTTCAAGCGTAAGGCTGCAATTTTGGAGATAAGTTTGTAGAAAAGATTACAGAGGGAGATAGGTCTAAAGTCAGCAAAGGTAAGAGGCAGCTCTTTCTTAGGGATTAGGGCAATGACGATGGAGTTCAAGGAGGGTAAAAATATACCATTCTGTCTAAAGGATTCAACCACATTTAAAAGTTCATTTCCCAGTAGGTCAAAGAAGGCCAAAAAGAATTCCACTGGCCATCCATCTGGCCCAGGACATTTATCCCTCTTGAAATATTTTAAAGCTAGTTCTACTTCCTCCAAAGAAATCTGGCGTGTGAAGCTCTCCAAATCTGCTTGAAGAAGAAAGGAGGGGAATAAATGAATAACCTTCAGCTGTGCCACAATGTTGGTCTGATAGTCATCCTTGAAAATATTTGAGAAATACCTAACACCAAAATCTTTTAGACCTTTTTCATCTTCAATCAGGTTCCCCATTTCATCCTAAAGGCCCCAAATGACATTTTGATTCCTTCGAGCTGATGCCACCGAATGAAAAAATTTCATATTTGCATCCCCCATATTTGCCCAAGTCAAGTCTACTTTGTAGCATGGCAGTACGAAGTTCATGATCCAACTGTTGGGGCGCGCACCCTAACGGTCTTTAAGATAGGTAACTTCGCGGAGTTATGGGAGTTTGTAAGCGGAGTTATGACTCAAAATAGTCTTAGGTGTGTCGGGGTTGAGTAAAAACCTTCTTTTGTAATAAACCCATGGTTTAAATCCAGGGTTTAGGGTTCAGGGTGCCCATGGTTTTGTAACAAGTGCACTATAAATAAGCACTCTTGTAAAGAAGTCAGTTTAGGATTTTTGATGTAAGATGAATTGATGCGAAGCTAAGGCTATTTTTGTAAGAGAAGGTTAAGTCCCAGCTGTGTGCGTGGATGACCTCTGCAGTTGTGTGCACAGAGGGTTTTGGGTGATAAAGGAAATCTACAGCTGTGTGCGCAGAGGCCTGCAACTGTGTGCGCGGCTTTCAGGACTTGAAAGGATCTGTAGCTGAGTGCGCAGATCAGAACTGTGGTTTTTGTAAAGAGTTGAATAAAACGCAGTTCTGTGGACGTAACCCCTACACTGGGGGTGAACCACGTTATATCGTGTGTTGTGGTTTTTGTTGTGTTGTTGTTTTGTTCTTTATGCATTGATAAATATACATCTAATAAGTAAGATCATTGCTAAATATTAACTTCACTGGAATTACCAGTAAAGGGTTAAGCAAGGCACAATTACCGAGAAGCTAAATAAGTAACTGTTAAAGCTCTGCATTATATGATTATAAGTGTTAGAAGCTAAAGGTACAGTAATATCCCTCTTCTGCTTGCAGAAACCTGATTTTGCGGCACCCCATAGTTGTTTCGGGTGAGACTGCAACCTGCTCGCAGGTTGTTTCCGAAAGGGCCAACACTGTGGGTCTTTTGTTGGTGCGAAGTTAATGGTAAAATCCCGGGTCTGCCCTATAGCCCAACACCAATAGGAAGTTCAATTTCTCTCTCAGAGAAAAGAGCCTGATATTTTCTTGAGAAGAGAGAATTCCTGACACAGAAGACCTCAAAAGATTCTTTATTTCTGTCTCAATAAAAATAATATTCTGTTTCATATCCAGGGACTTGTTGCGCGTCCAAACTTTAACCTTTCTTTTTAACAAACGTAGCTTCTATGAGAGACCATACATATCATTCGCATGATCACTGAGAGCCATACTAGACCATTCTTCTCTGACCATCCTGACAAAGTCTTCATCGAACAACCATGCGTGATTGAACTTGAACGGGAAATTAAAAATGTTTGGCTCCTTCGTCCACTCCAAGAGGATTGGGTAATTATTAGAGACCACAAAAGGGGAGGACTGGACCCTATGCCGAGGGATTAAGTCAATCAAGTTCAAGGAGAGTAAAAATATGTCAAGTCTTTTACAGATTCCCTCCTCCCTAGACATACCATTTCGCTAGGTGGGCCCTGCACAAGGGGGAGCGATATCCACCAAATTGAAATCAGATAAGAGTTGAGTGAAAAAGGTCCCAAGAGGGTTGATATGGGCCTTGCTTCTCCAAATTTTAGTCATATTTAGGGTGAGATTTAAATCCCCCGCAAGTATCATATTAGGTAATGAGAGGAGACCACCCCAGGAAGCCATAGTCCAAAAAACATCACGGTGTATGTAGGGGCCATAACAATTTAAAATGGAAAGGGAGAAATGAGAGCCCTTAAAACAAGATTTAAGAAGGATGCCCACTAAAGTTTGGTAGGCCTTACACCGAACCCTAAGGAGGTTCCACCCTGATAGGATACCACCTGAGAGACCCTTAGAACTGATAGCACAAAACTCCCATCCAGGACAGATTTTGGAGAACGCTAAGAGAGCAGGGTAAGAGCTATTCATGGTTTCTTGAAAGAGAATGATGTCAGGTGAGACAGAAGCCAGAAGACGGTTAAGGCTCTTTTGTTTGGTTGAGCCCCCCAAGCCACGTACATTTAGAGAGAGAATTTTCATTAAGATCCATTGGGAATGGGTGACAGAGCTCTAAGGACCCGAGGAGAGGAGGCGGACGAGTTCCTCACCGCATTTTTTAATCTGGTGGAAAAAGGAGTATAAGATTGGGCCCCAAGGGCCAGGTCCGACACTGGAAGAGAGGCTTTCTTCTTCTTACAAATAGTTACATTCTCAAAACATATGGAATCCAATGAAAGGACAGAGGGTGAGAGAGGTGTTTTAGCAGAGAAAATATACAGTGATTTTTGAAGAGAGGGGTCAGCAAAAGATGGAGACGAGACAGGACTACGTGGAGGGCTAGAACTAATAGGGGAGCCTGCTCTTACCACAGGAGGAAAATCAGTGGCATAAAAAATAGAAACCGACTTAGGAGAGGTAGAAGGGGCTAAGTCCGATGAAGGAGGGTTTAAAGACTGAGGAATGGGTCATTCTACAGAGGAGACAAAGGTGGAATCAATCAAAGAGGTAGCATGAGGAATGTCAGGAGTGGAACCCACAATGGCTGAAGGGAGAGTGGAGTTACCCTCCAACTAATCCAAAAGTAGTAGTTACTGATCAGATACATCCCCAAAAAATGAGCAGGCATTAGAGTAAATACCTTTAAACAGAGGAGCTTACGTTGGAGAGGGGTGTTCGATAGGTGTAACACCCAAGTAAGAAGGAGTCGACCATCACACAGAGGGAGAGAGTTTTGAACTCAGGCTGACCACACCATGGAGTAGGAATGGACAATCCCTTCTCAAGTGGCCCACATCCATGCACCTACTGCAATGAAAGGGAATGTTGAGGTAGTCCAAGCATTGGGTGAATAGATGGTCCAAGTAGAGAATCTCAATTTCTATAGGAATACCATTAGAGATGTCTAGTTCAACCAATATATTTTCCATTCTCTTATCAAAGGAGTGCATAAAATCATCCTCCACTACAACGAACCGACCGATGGTGTTGGAAATGCCTTCCAAAAAACTGTGGCTCCACAGAGGGAAGGGGAGAGTAGGGATCACAACCCACAAGTGCCTCTTACTAACCCTTTCCCAAAGGGGGTTAAAATGAGCGTGCCAATGGCTGAGTACCAGTGAACTGGCACCAATTCTCAAGAGCGATTCCAAAACGACCGTAGCATGGGCGTCCTCTTAAAAAAAAAAGACCATCCATCCCCTTGCAAGCAGACTGATCGTGGGAACATAGTAAAGGATGGGCTTCCAATGTTCTGTTTCCCAAGCTATCCAATCTTTATTTACCAACTGACAATATTTGAGTCTACCTATAAGAGCCCGCGAGCAGAGAGCCTCAACACGTTCCATATATATATCACGCCCCAGTACATACCTGACCTTCCCTTCAAGCACTTTATGTGCTTTTGCTTTCCTTCTTCTCCGGGAATGTGTAAGTGAAGATTTAGGTCCTTTCGTACAGAGGGGAGAACCCCTAGCCATTCTTTCCTCCGACATAGGGAGACAAAAGACGATGGTCCTCGACAACAAAAACCAAGCACCAAAAGTCAACAGACCCAAGAGACCAGGGTTGGTTCAGACCAAACCCTAAGGGTTTGAAACCCAGTTAAGAAAAAAAGAGTCAGCTCCCTAAACGAGTCCAGAAAAACCCAAACAAGAAAGGAACAGCTCTAGGCCCGAGCGAAACAGAGAATAAAAAACCCTGTTAAAACCCCACAAAACCAAGACCTGACAAGAAGGGGTCACAACCAAAGCCCCAAAAAAATGGGTAAACTCCCTTGCAGAAAAAGAAAGCGTAACCCTATTTCCTGAAGAAGAATGTACAGAAATCATGAGGCGTGCCAAGGAGAAACCAAATGACAAGGTCAACTCTGCAATTCATGGGCGCCCCCAAAGGTGGCGGAATACAACAAATGACGAAAAAGAAAATACCCACCACCCCCAGAGAACTAAAAACATAAGCAACCACAACCCCGCAAAGTTCAACCAGGGACCAGCTGATAAACAAACTAAATTCCCATTTTTTTATAAAACACTGGCCGATACTAGTCCTCCGCAAAGGAGGAGGAACTTCAGTGGTGTGTTCTCGAACAGGTGTAGGGAAAGAACACAAACAAGATCAGAGACCCACAAGCTTAGCCCCAAACAGGTGCAGGGAAGGAGCACAAACAAAAACAGAGACCCACATAAAGATGAGAAGGAGTCAGCGCCAACCCAGAACGGTCGCGCCCAAGAAACTTCACCACCCTGAAAAAAAACCCGTCACAGTCCACCCCTGAGCGAACCAGATACAAGGAAAGGGAGAGCAAAACCTAAGTGAGGAGCCACGTGTTCCAGGAAAAACCCGGGAGATAGAATCAGGGTCGGACCCAGACATAGTGACAAGGGAAAGGCGAGCATAAAAGGAGGGAATATAAAACAGCGAGAACCAGGTGCTCTGACAGTAAAACCCTAGTCTCCATTCTTCTACTTCAGTTTCCCAACTAAGCATGACTCTATCCTCTTGTTTTTGTCACCAACCACTTCCAATTGTGCCTCTATCCTTATCTTTGGGGCATGAACTATGATTTAATTGCTTCCCTTTAGGAACTAAAAAATTTACCACTTGGATCGGCTGCTCTTGGTTGCCAAAATTCTCATGCGTAGCTCTTTTAGGGGATTTTCTTTATGGGTCACCTTCTACTCACCTCACAAATAGTATGTCCATTATATTTTTCTTTGAATTTTATTTTCTATCACAATCTTCTTCCTTGATTCAACATCTTTTAAAGTTTTCATAAAGGTTTATATATATATAATCCCAAGAGGAAAACAATTTCATTGGTGGTCACTTTCCCATGCATTTAAATGTGAAAGTAGAACATGGCCTAAGAGCTTGCATTTACTTTAGATTGAAACAATATAGAAGGACATGCGCTTAGAAATATTGAACATGCATTTACTTTAGTTTACTAACTTGTTCATGTGGGGCCATTAAATTTCCTTGCAAATAATGTTTTGGTTATTTTTATGGGGATTATGAATAGAAATAACTGGCCAACTTGACCATGTGGCGGAAGGAAAAATCCTCATTTTTGGAATGTTGCAACATATCATGGTTTGGTGATTACTGTGGGGAAACAATGTCTTTTATTAGTAAAATTAATTGTTTTACATATAGTGCGGATACTTAAAGATGAATCTCTTGGTAATTTGAGTTCATTTTTTAACCAAAACAAACTTCAACATATTACATATATATATGATTTTTAATAGCTTGACCCCGTGTCCACTACTTAGGATTAATAATGCAAGTGGATAAAATTGCAACTATTTTCTAACTAACTTTGCGTTTGACATTGTCGAACGCTTTATTATGTTATTTAAAGGTTGTTATGTCAGACTACTTCGCTTTAACCCTGTTCATAGCAAAACTATTCTCCCAAATATGTACCAAAAGTTTCTAGGGCCAATAGGCCCCCAACAAGTACATATGACTCATCCCAAGCCACTTCATGTCTACTTTGCTAGCGTATTCCACTGTGAAAAAAAAATATCCATAGGTGTATGTTGCCAACTTGACAATCTACTTCACCTTCCCAACATGCTCTTCTAAGGTTGTAACTACCTGCATAGTTACACCACCATGTACTTGTTCTACAATTAACTAAGTTGTTTTGTTTATTTCTTCATGCACTTCCTGAATAATGCCAAAGACCTGAAATGCTTCATTCTGTAGTGTATCTACCTCTTCACATCTGTCCTACTGCTCCTATATCAGCAGATTGATTTCCATTTATAGTTGTTTATTTTTTTCCACCTTGGTCATCCTTTCGTGTGGTGGTAGGGTCTTTATTATTTATTTGAGTTTCGCATCTCTAACCTATGCATTCTCCAGTTTAGTTATAGCTTCCTATAACCCTTTGTCATCTATTAAAGTTTCATATGCCTGCTCACTTTCATTGAACAACATCACACATTCTTCCTTGTATTTCCTAATCTTAGTTATGGAGGCTTTAGCTTTGATGTCTCGTTGATCACGTACCTCCTAAGGTGTACTTGGTGTCAATTTTGCTTCCAAATAATCAATTTCT
The DNA here is from genome assembly GCA_001517045.1 of Pseudotsuga menziesii. Classification (NCBI taxonomy): domain Eukaryota; kingdom Viridiplantae; phylum Streptophyta; class Pinopsida; order Pinales; family Pinaceae; genus Pseudotsuga; species Pseudotsuga menziesii. The sequence goes on along the minus strand of LPNX010589722.1, from coordinate 806,056 downwards.
CTCTATAGCCTGTAATAAATTTGCTCAAGCTTGACATATAGCTTTCAAGTGGTATTTCCTCTTTCATTTCAACTTTCAGGACTTCATTATAGACTGTCTCTATAGCTTTTGCAGCCATGCTCTTTTCTCAACTACTTCATCACACTCCTATTGGAGTGCCTTATATATTTCCACAAGTTGTTCTTGCTTGGTATCTTCCTTTATCATCTAATTGTAGTTGCATTCTTCTCATACTTTTATTTCATCTGTAACACTCAGAGGAAGAGTATGAAGAGTATGCATTAGTACCTCTACCTCTACCAAATACCGATCTAGAAAACCCAATCCTTCAATACTTGCCTAGAAGTATGTCTCCAAAAAATTTAATTCCTATGGTGGTAGTGTCACAACTTGTGGTGGTAGACCCGACATGGGTTTCAAAATTGGTCTCTCACTTTGTGTTAGATTAACTTGTGTACTTGTTGCTACCATTAGAGGAAAATTGGGGTCTAAAATGGGCCTTATAAAAAACGATCCATCATATAAGAAAACGATCCAACCATAGTTTCTTGATGAGTTGGAATTAAAGAAACACTTGAATTTCAATAAAATGAGTCAACCATAATGGTTACTTGACATATTTGTCATAAAAAACTACCTTTTTCACATATTTTCAACATATCTCCCTATGTTTTTACTCAAATTTCGAGAGGGGGCACTTTTTGGATGCAACATTAAATTTTGCATCCAATGAGTACCCACGCTGCATACTTTTGATAGACCCCACTGCCCCAAAATAAGAAATACCTTGAAAAATGTGATGATGTCATCATCACTATTTTTTTCTTCATGTATTTCTTATTTTTGGGGCAGCAGGGTCTGTCAAAAGTATGCAGCATGGGTATTTGTTTGATGCAGAATTTAATGTTGCATCCAACGAGTCCTCCTGCTTGAAATTTGAGCAAAAATATCAGGAGATATGTTGAAAATACGAACAAAAAAATAGTTTTTTCTTTCTTCTCCAAAATTAATAAATTTTATTTTATTATTTTAACTATTATTTTCCTTAGGAGGTCCATTTTACACCCCAAATTTCCTCTAATGATCATTTGGATCAAATGTGATCTAGATTTCCTTCAAGATTTCCTCCATAGTACTAATATGATGTGTTAGTACTTTGTATAGCTTCAACTGTGCATCATAACCTTCCCTCCAAATGTCTTCTATGGTTTCTTTAAACCGATTTGTTGGGAGATCAACATCATCTTCTATTAAAGCGATCATTGGAGTTTCCTTATGAGCTTTTGTTTTGGTCTTCCTCCCTGTTGGTGGGTCTGAAACCTTCCTTTTTCCTTTGGTTGAAGGGTTCAGTTGTGTCACACTCGATTCCCTTCCTTGGTCCTGCAATAGCAATGGTTTGTGTTCTGTTCCACTGGATTCTTCTACTCCACTTGTTTCATTGTATTGTTCTCCAACCTGCATCTTTTGGCCATCCTTACCTTTCCCATTCCTTTTTTTCCTTTTTTGTGTCACGGGGTTTGCTTCTTACAACACACATGGTGGTTGTTCTTCAACAGGAACCAGCACTCTTTGCTCCTCGGTCCATTCATGAATTATTTCACCAATCTCTTGTTTGGTCAACTTGAAGTGCATTGGTAACCATTATTTGTTAGGGTCGTTTCAAACACAAATATACATATGTTGCGGCATTGCCTTAAAATGAATAATGTATTTAAAAAGATCGACAACCTGAGGTTCAATCCAAGGAACCTTCCTAATGATGAATTGTACAACCTCCTTATACAGGTAGAATACAACATTACACTCCCACTACCGATATTGATTGTTACTAACCCCTAAGGATGTAAATCGACCCCCCATAGGGAAACCGAGTGGTAACTTGGAAAACTGGGAGTTTATAGGTTCTTCCCATGCAACTAAAGCAATTAATAGCAACAACCATGAAAAATGGAACATATTACAAGTTTCTTGAGCATCTCATAAATAACTTAATAACTTGTTCAACAAGAATGTCGTTTAGTTCATTTGAACGCCTTCAACACATTGCTCCACCAATGCAATTGCTAGAACAAGAACCTGGTTTGGTTGACACTTCCTCAACAATTTACTAGCAAGGATTTGTGTTGTGAATCAAACTACTTGATCATCGATTGGGGTGACTTCATACCCTCAGTTTCTCTTAACCAATCCATATTTTTGCTTCATTTTAGTAGCGACATGTTGTCCCTTCTCTTTACCCCTAAAGTATATTGTTGGATCTACCACTTGAGTAGGCAGACCTATAATCCTTATGACCAAATCTATATTAATTGAGATGCGTCTATCTAACCACAGAAATCCACTATGCATGCATAATAATATTTTTTGACACATGCATTGGCTTAAGTTCTCTAACCGAAATGTGGGAGCTTTAGGATACCCAAAATGCTGGATTTCTCTAGTCCCGAATCCCACTCAAGTGGATCTAGTACACATGCTCCTCCCTTCGCATCAAGTAACATACATTAATACTTATCTACATCGAATTTATAATTTTTTTCCTATCTACCAAATCATGATCTACATGCGTATATTGGGTACCCTCCCCAAGATAGCTACCACTTGCAAAACTCTTGTAGGGATTTTTGGTGTAATCAGTGGGTATTAACCATCCTTTGATTGCTGAATTGGATTGAAATTCCACTTCCTCTACAACATGTACTCTAGTAACCCTTATGGAATTGCAGAAATGGAAGTCCCTGCATCATTTTTTAATTTTCTTTGACTCGCATGGCTCCTCGAGTGGGGCGTCCTTCATTTAGTATTCCTTGTTACACCAGGTGGTAATGTTGGAGCTTGCTCCCTGACCACCTATGGTTCTACCTCAACTCTTGGAAATCCTGACACCATGAATTCTAAGATGATGTATTCTAGTGATATTTCTTGCATTCCCTCTTTCACTGTAAATTGTTCTTCGACTCTTCTATTCACTCCTACTCTGCAGTTCACAATGCACTTTGAGCTTACATTCCGCACTATTTTAGAGTTTAATATTTCAAAAACCTATCTTTTCACCTTCGGATCTGTATATTTTGGGCACCTGACCAAATCTTCCGTGAAATTTTCTCAATTAATAGAATATTTATTGCTAGTATCATTATCGAATCCTTCCCATTATTCCGCCATCTTTCCATATTAATCACATTTATTATGTCTGACCACCGCCTTTTTCTTTTCCACAAATTCAACGTTATAATATTTTCTCGACCTTTTCACTTATACATGCCATTTTAAATTATCGGTCAAGTCACCTTTTGTTCATCTAATATTTGAACAAATAAATACATTGATTCCCACTTCAATAATAAAACACTTCGACAAAAATAAACTATTTTATGTACACACTCTTCCTTCAATATAAATCAAAGCTATGACAAAACTAACCCTTGTCTTTTTTTGTTTTGTTTTACTACACATGCTCATTGAAGGAACTCTTGGCTTCCCCTGTAAGGTTTCAACCGAATTCCATGAAGAAACCCCTTTAGAGGCTCCCCATTTAACTTTCACAATTGTACAAAGCATCCCTCTGTTACATAGTAAATGGAATAAGGTCCTTTCCAGTGCATTTTTAGTTTACCTGGATGTTTGAAGAAATTACTTTCATAGAGGAGAACTAAATCCCCTCGATGAAAATACTTCTTCATTATGTGGTGATCATGCCAGGCCTTCTCCCTTTCCTTATGAACTCGTAGTTGAAATATTGCCATGAATTTGTCTTCTTCTAACTGCAATAGTTGCAACAACCTTTTCTTAACTACATCGGTATCCAACATACATGTAAAGGCATCAATCCTCAAACTTAGTACAATGTATTCCATAGGAATGCCAACTTCTTGGACATACACCCATTAGAAAGGCGTCTGTCCTGTCAACTTTTTGCACGTTGTTCTCTATTCCCATAACACTGCATGGACCTTTAGATCCCGATTGTCACAATTCACATTACAGACCTTTGTCAAAACCTGTTCCAAGATTTTGTTGAAAGATTCGATAGTCCCATTATCTTGTGGATGATACAGGGTAGTTTTCCGATGATAGATCTAGAATTGTTGTGTAAGAGTTTCAATTGTCTTATTATCAAAATGATATCCCTGGTCGCTCAATAAAACGTGATGGAAACCAAATCTAGTAACTACATTCTCAAGTAGTTGTTACATTCACAGTACTACAGTCTTTCATTGGCATGGATTCATCCCATCTAATCAAGTAGTATGTCACAGTGATAATATATCTTGCTTCCATTCTCTTTGTGTTTGTGGGTTGATTGGACCTAAAAAATTTGACAAACCACTTTTCTAAGGATTGCAATGCCACTTGCGGTACTGATGGAATCTCATCCCTCCTTGAAGGTTTCCCAATTATTTGGCATATGCCGCATGATATGCAATACTCCTTCACATATTTGTGCAATGTAGGCCACCATAGTACTGCCATTAAGATTATATGTGCTTTGGCTTTTCCTACTTTTCTTGCATAGTGACCTCCTACAACTTTGTCATGAACTTCATCCAATTTTAATTGGTTGCTCATGCTCCAACACACAACATATTAATATTTCATCTGGTCCTAGTTTGTATAACTAACTTGCTATCAATTGATAATCCACAACTTTGACAACAAATTGTTTCTTTTTTCTATTGTATACCCCTCTAGTGCCATTCCCGTCGTCAGAAAGTTCACAATATATTCAAAGTATTCATCTACCATTCCTACCGAAAATAATTGTGCATATTGTAGGTTATCACCCAAACTAACTTGTTCCTCTCGTATCTCCAACCTCGACAGATGGTCAGGCCCAACAGTAAGCCTCCCTAGATTATCTAGAATTTCAAAATCATACTCTTTGAATAACAATAACCATCTACAAATTCCCTCCCCCGACACTAGCATGTTGACCAGGTGCTCTAAAGTAGAGTGATCAGTAAACATTTTTAATTGACCTCCTAACAAATATTGCCTAAACTTTTGTAGAGCATACACCATAGTTGGACCTTTTTGTTCCATAGTGTAGTTCCTCTAAGTTCTTGACAATTTTCTACTAGAAAATTCAATTGGATGATTGATATATCCTTCTCCTGGTTGGGGCATAACTACACCCAATGCAATGGACGACGAATCAACATGCATGTGGAATTATTTTTTCCAATATGGGAACACTAAAATAGGTGTTGTCACCATTTTCTCCTTCAATGTGTCAAGACTTTGTTCACATTCCTCATTCCATTGAGACTTGACATCTTTCCTCAATAATTTTTCACTAGGCTATAATCTGAGCATACCCTCTTATAAAATTCCTGTAGTATCTTGTAGGTCCTGAAGTGGTTCTCAACTGTTGAACTAATGTCGGTGGAGGAAAATATACTATAATGTAAATATTCATAGGATCCACAAGAAATCCTTGTTACAAACCACATGGCCCAATAATATTCCAATTGGAGCAGTAAAAATACACTTCTGTGAATTTAATGATATCAGGTACTCCCTGTAGCAATATCACATCAACCTTAAACTTTAAATATGGTTCTTCAATAATCCATAGACCTTCTAATCATCGAAGTAGACTTCCAAAAATTTGTGAATAAATTCTTTAAATGTTGTGACAACTACTCTAGGGAAAATAACTTGGGTATTTTTTAAAACCAAAATGACATTACCGTGTTTTGATAGCAACACCACTTTTTTGCAAAAGTTTTCTTATGTCAATTTTCCTTAGCAATATTGATTTGATTGAATCCAAAAATTAGTTCATAAATGAATACGCTTCTTGACCTCCGACAATTTCTAACACTTCGTCTATAAATAGTGTAGGGAAGGGGTCATGCAAACATGCATCATTGAACTTTCTCAAGTCAACACAAATTCAAACCTCACCAGTATTTTCGTCTTGTACCACGATTGGGATAATCCACTCATACTCTTTGGCATGCTCTATAATACCTGCATCTAACATTTTTTCGAGATCCACCTTGACCTTCTCTTTATATCATGGGTTCAATATGTACACCCTCTTCTTAGCAGTTTTTGCATCAGGATTCAATGGGATATGCATCTCTCCTAACTCATTGGAAATACCCTTCATCTCTGAGAATTTTATTGGAAATAAATATTGATACTCATGCAATAAGTTAGTAAGTTTACTTACAGCTTTGTCATTCTAGTAGTCCCCAATATTAGAAAATTTAGGATTCTCTCTAGATCCAATGTTTACCTTCTTTATCTTCAATGGTTGCAATAATTTATTAAATACGATCTCAGTACCTTCGAAATCTTGTCTTCCTTCAGTTTCTAGTATGTGCACATCTCTTGGGTCATCATCTTCTGGGTTTTTAGTAATATTGTAGCATCTCGTGGTGGTATGTTATATATCAACAATGACACTTCTTCAAAAATATTGGTCTTTATAACTTAAAGTGTTGCATCCACTCACTAGTATAAAATGAGATATAAATGACCAGGCGACCAAAAAATTTGGTCACCACAGTTTTTCAAAGTATAAATGACCAAACTTGAGTGAGCCGACTAAAAATGACCATAGGAATGACCAATTGGGTCACGGGATAAAATATTTGACCAAACAACAAGTAACTAAACTAAAAGTGACCACATAACAATTACATTAAGAATATGAATTGATCATTTATTTTGTCATTGTTGTTATGTCACTATGACAATGGAAAATCACAATTTTGACAATAAATTTGTACAATTTACTAAGGGTCTCTAAATCCATCTGTAAATTTAGTAAATTGTTACATTGTAGATGGATTTAGAGACAGAAGCTAGTGTCGAAACATGACACCATAGACGAGCCTACTGAAATTTTTTGCAAGATAATTTCATCTATATCACCACATCCAACTCAATATGCTTATTATGTCCATATCTTATTTCACCATTTTCACTTTCATATTATCCCTTCAACAAATCCCCCAAGTTGTATCATGTGCATCATCATAGTGTGGTTAGTTGAGTCTTGGATATTTCTTGTCTTTCCCTCTTGGAATTTTCATGTCATGAAGTTGGTGTCATTATGTTTGGCTCATCATATTAGTTACATTCATATTTTGTTTGAACAAAACCATAGTTGTTTTACCCTCTCAACAATCTGTTAAAGTTTTGACAAGTTCATGTATTTTGCATCATCATGTTAGCTAAAAATTGTCAACACAACCTCCATTAATTCTCCACATACATCTATTCATCGTGGTTTTCCTCATGCCTAAGTTTGGTTAGTTATAACGTTCCTCTTGGGTCTATCCTCTGCAAAAAATAACCAACATCCTCCATTTTGTAAACAAAAAAAAAATACTCCCTTTTTGTAAAATTCTTTTTAGAAAAAGAGTTATGATGATTCTAATATTTCCTCACGTTGACGGTGAATAGTTTATATTTTTTTCAATGGAAAAAATATCTTTATTCATATCAAATAAACATAAAATTACCTTAATGACATTATGCCATTTGTACATTTCCTTTAAGGATTTATTACATTCGTCTATTATTCTATATCCTTTCTCCAAAGGTTCATACTTCCATCCTACATTCTATTCTTTAACCAATTTCCTATCTTTCATGCAAAAACAGGTCCGTGTCCTAACAATTCCTTTAGAACATCATAAAATGATCTAAAATATGCCCATTGATCAACTCTTATACCTCATTGACTCTTGGTTGTAGTGTTAACGACAGTTTGGATAACAAATATGCTTCCATATCCAGTTCCTTGTAAATGTTCTCAAAGGAAACAAATTAAAAAGAGGTAACCAAGTCTCTCATTGCAACCATTACATATTGTAGGCATGGTGCACTTATCTAACTTCTTCCATTGGCCCAATATACAACCATATTTGAGTCACCTAGAGACTGCAATATTGTCACTTGTTTATGGCTAGCTACCCTAAGGACTGTCCATAAAGTCGAGAGCTATACTCTGCTATTAGAGGCTTGACCTGGGACATACTTGATTCTATGTTTGATCAAATCCGAGATCAATAGCACACATCTAGCTCCACAAAGCGGTGGCTCTGCCTGTCTCGATCCGTCAAGGGAGACCCATGGGTTGCTTCTATTTATCTTTGGATGTGCAATTTGTCGTTGCTTGATCACTTTAGGGTGAATAATTTATATCTTAATATATTAAATAGTTATTATATATGTTAATATAATATATTGTTGCATAGTTTTTATATTAATATAATATGTATATTTTATAATATAGTTATTACTAGATGTAATATATTAATATTAATAAATTTGAAAAAACAATAATATAAATAATAAAAGGAGGGAAAAAAAGAAATAAATAAATAAAATGGGTGCATTAAGGCACTCTAAATCCTTTGATTCGTGGTGAATGTATTTAATCATTAAAACATTTGATCTGGACATATTTAACCTCTGACATACTATGATTTGCAGTGGTAGGAGTTTTAAGATGCGGTTTAGGAATTTGAATCACAGGAGAGCATTTGAACAGGGTATGATCTATTTATCTGTAGATTGGTATTCGATAAGAGTAGCGAACAACATCTAATCCAATATCTATTGAATAATCTAGGTGCATAAATTATCTCCCTCCCCTTGTGCATTTTTGGGAAGGCTAGGTTCATTTTAGAATTCAATATAGAGATATTTGGGAATTAAACATCAAGAATGGGTGAAAATCAAGATTTGTTTTCAATGAGGGTTTTTAGGGTTTCAGTTCAATCTGATATTAATTTGTTTTTTATTGGATTCCATAAAGTAGCTAATGATGAAGTTGGATTTCGTCCAATAAAGGGTTTCTATTGGATATGGTATTAATTTTTTAATTTGTTGCTTATTAGATTAAATCCACGAGATGACAAGGGAATGGAATCTGTTGTGTGGACAATTTCCCCAAGCAAGACCCACGGAATGACCCATCCAAGTTATATAACTCTGAATCATATCTTGTTGTTCTAATTTATGGTTGTTTTTTTTTGTTGTTGAATAAGTATATTGCATTGTTTTTGTTGCACATAATACAAATTTAGATTCAATCCCCTCACTTTTGCACATTTCTTGAGGGTTTGTGCATTTTTCGTGGCCTTATGGAATGGAAAAAAAATAAGAATGAGATGAGAGCGAGAGGTTAAAAGAAATTATATATGTGACAAATTCAATACTTACAGTTCTTTTTGTGCCTACATAGGTTGGTGCCAACATAATTTTTTCGAAGCTTGCAACTGTAGATATCTATAACTATTTGCAAACCGCAAGGTATACGAGCATCTCTTCCTTTTATTATCTCTCCTTTCTCTTTAAGTTTCTTCTCATTGTATAAGGTTTGCTTATTTGGGTTTATCTCTTTGTTTTGTAGCACATGATGAGGTAGTTTGGCTGATGAGGGATAAAGTGGGAGAGATTAATAAATCTATTAATAGTATGATTATGGTATTGATTTTGAGTAAATGGATCTCAGCTTAGATTAAATTAAATTAAATTAGAGTGGCTTTCATTAATAAATAATGTAGGAAAACTCAACCTTGATCTAATATTCCTCAATTTATTTCCTTGTTATAACTTGAGATACAACTCTTCTACAAGTGGAAAATCCTTTTCTTCATGAAACTCGGTCAATGTTCTTTGTAATCACAATCTCATTTCATTTCCATGATTCTTTTTCCAAGTTGATTCTTGAGATTTTAAATCATCTATAGATTTGTTTTAATACTTGAATAATTAACACAGGAAACCCATAATGATGCAAACACATACTTCTACAAGGATGAATAAATATTACCGAAATTACATGAATGATACATGAAGTAATATGAATCATAGAGACCAAAGCTTTCCACTAGATCTCTCTCCAACATTTCCATATCTAAACTTTATTTGCAGGTTATTGATCATGTTATTGAAGGCTGTTTCAACAGTAGTTCCATAGACTTCTATTCTCCTCCAAATCGCTACCCAGGCGATGTCTTTCACATCCCAAAGTCATTACCATGCATACATTAACTGATTGAAAATATTTTAATCAAGATTCTCATCAATAGAATGATTTCCCTCAAACGTTTAACAAACAATATGTCAAGCGTCTCAATCTTTATCTATTGGAGAAGTAATTGTTGTGACTACTCAAAGACACAAAACCTTTGTGGCATTTTTATTTGAAAGATAATATGAATAGTTCCTCGATCTAGGAAAACACTTTGTTCTAGAAAACTCACTATTTTGATTATGCACAAATCAGTTTTCTCTCTACTTGTTAGAACTATTCTCAATCTAAACTTTTCCAAAAGCGTACTATGCGTTAGCACTATTTTGGTTTACAGGAGAAAAGAGGGGCTTAAGTTCCACTGAGGAGCTTAAAACTTTAAAATTTTGCTAATGTGACCATGGGTGGTAGAATGGAGGAAAAATAGAGACTATGGTTTCCATTTTTCCCATGAAACCATAGGATAAAATTTAAAAAGCAATTAAAGGAGCTAAAAATATCTTGTGGTATATGTTGAAACATTTTGATGGTCAAGATATTTGGAGTGGAGAGATCAATGATGAGTAAGGGATCTGCTAGAAAAAGTTGCAATGTGAAAGATCAAGTTGATGATCGGCGGAAATATTAATGGTCAGACTAGATCTATGGTGGAAGTAAAGGGTAAGGAATATCGATGACAGATATACAATCCGCTGGGGAAAGTCGTGCACCAAAAAGAAAGACAAGCAAACAATGGAAAATAAAAGTAGGGGTTAAAAGGAGGATATAATCAACGACTCACGATGAAGGAACACACAGATCAATGGTAGATAAGAAATTCGTTGTAGGAAGTTGTGCGCCAGGAGAAAGGGTCACTAAGTAGCAAAATGTGAAAAGGTATAGGTTAAAGGGGGGCACATGATCGACGACCTAAGATGAGTGGTGGATTAGATATACGGTTGAGATGAGTTTCACTACTGCAACATGCATAGGAAATGGAAGAAGCTTAGCCCAACAAAATGTTTACCACCTTCCACATGGAGGGTGGAGGATCATTCCGCTGGGAGAAAAGTGGTACTAGGAGAAAACCGCTCCTATCAATCCCGAAACCACCAATGCAGGAATATTATAAAGAAAAAGGGCATGTGTTTGGGGTCATTTGTCCTTTTTGCATTGGATAGGAACGTGTATTTGTATGCAAATATCCAAGTTGGGAAAATACCTTTCCATCCACTAATCAACCAGGTAGGCCATGTATTAACCCACTAATTGTTATTTGAAATTGGAGAGAGGAAGGGAAATTGAAGCACAGGACCCAGAATTTCAGAAATTGGAGGAAATTTTCGAAGATATGGATGGTGATGTTTCAACATTATTTTGTCCTTTGGTTGAGTCCATGAGATGAAAGATAAATTAAAGGCATTTAAAGACCAAGGAAATTACCTGCATGATGTTTATCAATCCCAATTCCACCATTTTTTACCCGACCAAACCCTAAACTTCCCCGACTTTGTTTCCTGCTGCACGTCAAATTACTCTTCCTTTCATAGAGTGGTAATGGATGCTTCTAAGACTAGAATACTTTTCCCTATAAATTCCCTTGTTATCAAAGTTTCCCTTGAGGTCTCGTCGTCATTTACCTTGAACCAGGAAGATTTCGTTGAGGAATACCTAATTCAACAATTTAGACAGGTGGCCATTGAGGAAAAACACATTTTTTTCTCTAAGTATTTTAAAATTGATCCGTCCCTTGTAAATCAACCTTTTCCCCTTAATATTATTCAACTGGTTATTTCCTTGTTAAGTCAGTTTTTAGGTTTGGATGCAAATACATTTGTCCCAGAGTTGTTACTAAGTTTGTTATTTAAAATGAGTATGAGTCAACCAAAGTCACAGTCCCATCAGTTACCTTGTCTTAAATATGATGAATTCATGGTTGAGAATATCCATTCTCAGCTGGTGAATTTCCACACAACCAGGCATTTTAGATTCCAGTCCTATTTGGTTAGGATTTTTTTGTTCTTCAATGAGGAAAATATGCAATTTCTAGAGATGTTGCTTACTACAGAAATAAACAGTAATGTCTTCAATTACATGAACCTTATAATGGAAGAGATATACAGAGTGATTTCTCAGAATAAGTTGCCTAGATTTTTTTCTAGAGATGTAGGGAATACTGCAGTTTTCTCCTGACAGAAGAATGGGAGACTAGTTTTTGCTGAAGGAAGACACTATAATCAGGGTTTATGGTTTTTTCTATGAACCATATATTTTACCAACATTCTTAAAACCTAGAATTTTTTCTTTGGAGTTCATTAGACATAAGCTCATTATACAAAATGAACAATTTATAAATTTTAGGAAAGCTTCTGAGATTAAATTTCCCTTTAAATCTGTCCCATTTATCATAAAAAGTAAGACTACAGTCCCTACGGTTGAATGTCTTGTGCAGGAAATGAATTTTAAGAAGGCTACTCCAGTTAATTATGACCCAGATCACATTATTTCTCAGAGGAGGAAGTTGAATAAGAATAAAGAATTTGAACATCAAATGGTGGAGGGATTAGTTGAAAGGGATAATTTAATGGATTATCAGTCATATATGGAGGATACAGAAACTCTACAGGTGAATCCATCTACCCTAGTGAAATCAACAACAATGATAATTCCAACCCCAATCAAAATGGAAATAACTGGTAAAAGAAGCCATTCAGAAGTTGCGGAGGTTGAATATGAAGACTCAGAGGCACCCAAAAGACAAAAAATTGAAGCAGAGGGAGAATTAGTTCAAGATGAAAGTAAGAAAAAGAAGGAAAAGGTCAAGGGCCGAACCTTTGAAATCCAGGAATATGATTTTTCAGAAATACAGGGAGGATCTAGTGACAAATTCAAATCTAGAAATGACCTGTATGATAAATACAAGCAAGATAAGGATATTTCTTCAAAAGAATCCTTGAAGTTGTACTCGAAGGTAAGAAATAATTCAAACAAGGAAGTTTCATTAGTTACTGTTAAATATAATGCAAGAAATACTTTGCATCTAGCAGTAGCTACTAGAAATAGAATTGATGAGATGAAGAATGAACTTGAAAGAAATCCCAGTACCTCACATGATCCATTTACATAAAAAAATTAGGGAAGTCATTTATACTAACTTAATGAAAGATACTATGAAGGTATCAAAGCTGCAATCCATAGTGTCTAAGATAGAAAATTAGTTGAGATAAGACAAGGTGGAGAACGAAGTGCATTAGCAATAGATAAAAATATTAAGGGAGTTCTTTTGACTATGGATAGTGAGGTTGATAAGGGAAAGTGACAAAAGAACTTATAGCTGAAAATGGGAGTACTATCCATTTGCTAAAAAATAAATTGAAAATTCCAGCAACTCAGTTAATTCAGGCCTCTGAATTAAGAGAGTTAGAAAAAGAAAAAGAATTGTTATCCCAAGAACCGAATGACTACAAAGCTAAATTATTGAATCTTATTGGAGAGAAAAATCAATGGGAAAAAGAAAGAGGTTTCCTTACTACAAAAATAGATGATTTAAATGAGAACCAGTTTATTTTAGAGAAGGAAAGAGAAGACAAAAATAAAAGAGAAGCAATACAAATAGCACATCCAAGTATAGAAACAAATACTAAGGTTGTTGTATAGGCTATGTCACACGTTAGCCTAAGAGATAAGGAGATACTGGGTTTAAAGGGTCAAAATCAGAACTTGCTTGATGCAGTCAAAAAGAAAGAGGAAGAGAGGGAACTATTAGAGAGTAAAAATAAGGATTTGTTGGACAAGACTGAAAAGTTGGTGAAGCATCTATTAGGGCAGTTACTAGTGTAGGGAGCCAGACATCTCCTTTGGGATATGATAATTTTAGAGGCTACCAGGATCATATCATATTTAAATTATATTCAGGATAAGGAAATGGTGATTAATCTAGCCAAACAAAGTTATACAACTGTGAAGGAAGATTTGAATGGAAAACCAGTAGACACAACCTGAAATACAATAAATTTCCTCAACACTTTGTCTGAAGAGGAATTAAGAATAATGGGAATTAAGGATATGATTATAGTAATCACTTGGGACAAGAAGGTTGTGGGAAAGCACCAACATATTGAAACAGTTCAAGCAAAGATTGATATAGTGTTGCATCAGGTGAAAACTTTTAAAGACTCATTTATTTCACTATTCCAAAAAGGGTTTCCCTCTTGTTGGGAAGAATATCGAAGACTTATTTCCCAATATGAATATCAAGCATTGCTGGTTAAATCCATATTAGGTCACAAAATTTTTGAGGAAATGAATCAGTTCTTGTCCAGGAAAGTTATAATTGAAAAGTTGGCAGTGGACTTTGAGCTAGTAAATACATTTAAAACAATTGGTGCTCAACTACCACCTATCTCTTATGTGGACCATGTAGAGATAAGAGTGCTAGCAAAGGAGATGGAAAGTCTAGAGATGCCAATTGGAGATCAGTGGAAGACTATAGAGAAATTTGGCAAGATGAAATACATATTACATCAGTGAGCAAGTTCATATTAAGTCCCAAGTGATATTGAAGACAAGCATATTTAGAATAAAGTTAATATATTTTCCAAATGGTTAAGAAGATTAGTTTGTTAAGAGATAATTGAGAGATGTAATAAGGTACTTATAAATTGATATTTTTAGAATGTAGGTAGATAACAGCTCAAGGATAAATATTGATGCATTTAAGAACCATTTTGTAATGCAATGAGGGTTTGAACCTGTGAGCAAGAGAGACCTTTTTGTAACAAAGTTTCCAAGTTAATAAAATTGCATAGCCAAGCAAGATTTTTATCAGAGATTCTTGTGTTGTTATTATTATATCCTGTACTTCCCTTCCTTATTGTGAATTCATTTCCTGTTATCTTATTCATTTTGTTAATTTTCATGCTTGGATAAGTGTTTATTGAATCATAATTCATATGTTTATGCTCTGGTTCTTTGATTTCAAGCATCCACAAAAATTTTCATCTAAAGTTAATATTGGATTCATCTTTTGATTCCCATGTTAATGGATTGTTCATTTTTCTTATTTATCACCAGGCAATCAACCAATTGACTATAAAAGAGTGTTATCCTACGTATGTGAAGAATTTTTTTCGTTGAGCATTGTCGTTTAAATTGCGATTTTGACTACATGCCCAATGCTGGCCACTTGTTTCAGCCATTACAATCCTTAAAATATTTTCTTTGAAGCTATTTCTAGCCTTTGTGTTTATTTATTGAGAGATCCCTCTCTGGTAGGAAAGAAGCCAAACTTCATCCTAGAGATTGGTTTTTTGGTTACCTTGGAATTATCCTCCTACAACCAAGGGTAAAATCTGAGTGATAACACTATGAAAGAGATCCATAAAATTGTAAATTGCATTATTCATAAATTTTGTCCTTTCCACTACTGGAACTTGAAAAGTATTACCGGTTCTCACAATATATTTATCTTAATCCATTACTATTCCAATTGCAATATGGGAATAAAATCTCAATACATTACTCCTATAAATATAGGAAACCCTGCACACATATTTGTTACCTACAATTTCCCAACTCTCATCATTAAATATTCAATCCATTCACCATAGCGTCAGACATAAACATTTATTAAAGCATCAAAAAAGCATAGATATGTTCATTATTCAATACCCCTCCTTTGTACTTTGTGTTTGATGGATTTTGGAAGTGAGGATGCTCCTACATCAATAAATCTATCTATGGTTGACTAGTTTGTCTTAATAAAACTATTTAGTATTGATTATCTTGGGTTAATATAACTAAATCTATTGTATTTTAGAAAACGAGAACCATGCTAAAATGGATCCTTGTAGCATAGGATCTATGTCACCAGAAGTGCATAGTATGCCAAAATTTAAATCTCCTGATTTTCTTGAAAGTGCAGTAGATACAAAACAACAAGAAGACTTTAAAGATACTTTGATCTTACCATCTTCCTTCTCTCTTTTATCTTGATACCTACCTATCTGGGATCTTCCATATTTAGACCCATCTCGATTTTGATTCCAACCATATATTGTATTTCTACCCATATCTCAATTGAGTTATAGAGTGAGTTAACTAGAAGCTTGTGGGTAGGGGGATAGGGCATGCAATGAATGAAAGGTTGGTTTCTTTTTATTTGAATATATTCATGCATTTAACAGCTTCAGTGAATGGTTTAAGTGAACAACTTAGTGTAGCTAATGTATGAATGGATTAAGTGAGTGGAGCTTCTATGTATGTGTTAAAATAATCAACCCATAGTTACCCATATTTGACATTAATTAATCATTTTTTGTATTATTCCTAGATTCCTCTCTATGCTAGTTGGCTTCCACATGTTCCTAGAAGTCAATACTTGCTAAACTGGGTCATGGAGCGCTTTGGAATCATATTGGAAACTATTTTAGCAAGTATTTTTTTATTCCTAGTTCCTAAAACCACACTTTTGTTTTTTCTGAAAGCTGCCTTGCTTTACAACAGTTTTAAGGCATAAATGTTATACACCAGATTGGCACCTCTCCGTCCGAGTACCANCCATGACTCCTTTAGATTTGATATGGCGCCTTTTTGCATATTGAGCGACCATGATAGTTTCATCAGTTATACATATGTTGGATCCGCCTATCTTTATGGCGATTTTGTATATGGACGTGTATGTGCCAAAGATCAGCTTTTCTGACATTTATCTCTCTTTCAGGTACCTTCACTCGAGCCTTTCGATCTTGGATTCTCTGCTCTCTCCATACTCAGCTTTTTCCTTTATAATGTATTTCGGCTATCATCTTCCCCTCTAACCTCACACATTAGGGGGCATCTGTTATACACCATATTGGCACCTCTCTGTTCGAGTGCCAACATTCCTCATGTTGGCACACAAAAGGACATCTATGGATTGAGGTTTTCCCAGAACACTATAGCTTGGCTTATTATGAAATACATTCTGCCTCTATCCAGCTAATTACTTTGCCATTTTTGACATGTTAGGATGTATTCGCGACTATCCTTTTATACAACTCGCGAGTCATTCGCGGGTCTCCTTTGTAGAAAGTCGCGAATCTATGTATTCGCGGGTTTCCCTTATACATAGTCGCGAATCATTCGCGGGTTTCTCTACTACATACCCGCAAATGTGTATCNATTCCTCATGTTGGCACACAAAAGGACATCTATGGATTGAGGTTTGCCCAGAACACTATAGCTTGGCTTATTATGAAATACATTCTACCTCTATCCAGCTAATTACTTTGCCATTTTTGAAAAGTTAGGATGTATTCGCGACTATCCTTTTATACAACTCGCGAGTCATTTGCGGGTCTCCTTTGTAGCAAGTCACGAATCTATGTATTCGCGGGTTGCCCTTATACATAGTCACGAATCATTCGCGGGTTGCTCTACTACATACCCGCGAATGTGTATCTTAGCATTTAAACATAAAAACTCGTGTTAAGTAGAGATTAGTTAAGTTATTTAACTTAATTTCCTTAACTGCTGTAACTTCTTCAACCTGCGAAACTACCTTATTTCACCCATATAAATAGAGGTAGGAAAGTCCATGAGAAGGGNTTAAGTTATTTAACTTAATTTCCTTAACTGCTGTAACTTCTTCAACCTGCGAAACTACCTTATTTCACCCATATAAATAGAGGTAGGAAAGGCCATGAGAAGGGCTTGGAATTTATGCATTGTTATGCTGGAGGAATCGGGACTCTCTTTGCATACACCTTTGCCCTGGAGGTCTTCCCTTAGTGTTGCAGAGCTTGGAGGCTGAGTTCTTTGGAGAAGAGAAGCAGCAGAACCAGATCAAGGTTTCGTGAGGTGCCAAACTTGAAGAGAACGTATACTTGTACTTGTTTTCAAGATTAATAAAGATGTGATGTCCTTCTTCTTCCCAAATCATTGTTCAATGTGTGATTGAATCTCTGTTTCTGATCATATGATGATGTTATTCAGATCATTTGTTTATGTTTATTTGATTATCATTGTCTTATATGTGGTCATAATGGTTTGAGGAAGGTACAACTTGTTTTGCAGGTCTCTTAGAGTGAGAGGAGCAAGAAGAGGATTGAAGAGAAAGCTTGGACCAGCCTTCAGTTTATCAGGTGTGGACCTTTCTTATCTCTGAAACTTGCTGATATATGCTTGCTGAACATTGTGCATCTCTCTTTCAACCCCAGTACATTGATGGCCTCTTAAACCCTAGCCATAGGACATTTTCCTTTACAACAGAACTGGCGAATCCGCTGGGGATAGCCTTGTATGTTTGGGGTTTTTCTCTTGATTTCTTTCAGCTTTTTGCATTGTTTCAGGTCCTTCTTGCCACTTAGGAACACTTTATAAATCTGATAGCACACTTCCCCTGCCTTCTTAAGGTGGTTTTTGACCTTTTTTGGAATTTTTCCACCCATTCGCAAGTTGCTCTTCTGAACAGTCGCGAATACTTGCTTGCATTCACGGGTTGCTATACTGAATAGTCGCGAGTCATTCACGGGTTGTACTTATAGACAGTCGTGAATGCCCCTAAAATAGTGTTGTTCTCATTTTTGTGGTTTTTCTTCTGTTTGTGGGTTGTTGGGTAGGTCTTTTAGGGTCCTCTGCAGGTGCATGACTCTAGGGAGTTAGTGTCATCCTTTTTGCGTGTTCTCTATCTATGTGGTAAGCCTTTTTATAGCATTAGGGTTTGTTCTTTGCTCTGTCACCAATCTCCTTTGCTTGGTTTGATTTTTGGCCTATGTTTCTGATCAGCCTCTGTTAGTGGTCTTTGTTTGATTTCAAAATCTTGTTGGTGCTGGTTTCTTTCTTGTTTTGTTGGTTAACTTCACCATGCCAAAATAGTTGACTTGTCTTTTATGCAAGCCTTCCTTCCAAGTAGGGTTTATGCTGATTTTAGTTCATTCTAGAGTTTGTTTGGAGGTTGTATAGCAAAGTTCCTTTTACTCTGTTCTTGTTATCTGCATACTTTTGTTTGTAGGTAGTTTTTCTTTTGCCTTTATAAAAGAAAATTAAAAAGAATGTTCACTTGTTTGTGCTGCTTGCCACCCCCACCTCCTTCTTTGGCTTGACCTTGTTGGACAAGGTACTGAGCAGCCTTTGTTTGTAGGTCTAGATTGATGCTTGGGACTTCTTGACCTTTGTTTATATCAGTCTTATTTGCTCGGTCTTTTCATTCCAAATTTGTTGGCTTATTGTACTTTTGTAAGCCTTCTTTTAAAGTGAGGTTGATATCTAACTGTAGGGAAACCTGGGGTTCGTTGTGGGGAATAGAGTAGGTGTCTATTTTCTTTGCTTTCAGTACTTGTTTGCATAAGTAGATAGGCTGATTTTTCTTTTGCATTTATAAAAGAAAAAGACAAAAACAAATCTTTGCTTTATATGCATGTAGATTAGTTTTTTTAGTCTAGAATGCATGGCATATTATTGTTTTTGAAAAATATAAAAAGATTTTGTTCTTTTTTGGCTTTCAAGTGTCTATTTGAAAATATAAAGAGAATAGTTTTTGCTTTCTGCAGTTCATTTCTCTTTGCTTAGTCATTGTGTTTCAATTTTGAGTCAAAACACCAAATGAGTTTCATGCCATTTACCCTCTGAGTAAGAAACAACCCATAAAATAAACGATATAATTTTAAAAATTACTAGTAAGTTTTATTTTATAGGGTCATACACCAACTAGCTTAGGCTAGACTTGTGGGTTAGGGAGTTTCAACTCCCCACAAGTGTTAAATTTCAGACGTAGTTGGCCTATCACTAGGTAAATCCTTGACTTTATCACTGTATCTGGGAAGCTCCTCTCAAACGGGAGTTAAGCACGAGGCTGCGTGGAGGCTTGGATAGAGGAGATAACCCTCCGAATCCTTGTGAAAGTGTAACTCAGGACTTTTGCGCATCTGGGGATTCTGTCCTAGACAGAGTTTCGGGCTCAGCTACCCTGCCCATGCGTACGAGTCCGGCTTGCGACTGTCCCCCCAGACTGTTGGTATTGCCAAGTTAGCCTTTAGTCTCTTGACATCTAGGGTTCATACACAGGTAAACCGGAAGGTTATTTCTGGTTGACCTTGGACGGTCTTGGAAGGTAACCCTTGTGGAAAGTGCAGGAGGGTGGTGGGTGATTCCTTCGCTTGTGCCTGAGAACCACCTCAAGGACGCCAAGTAACTATCTATCAGCTTTCTTTTGGAAAGTACATCTTATACCTGTTTGTCTGTTGGGATTTAGGAATTTTTAGTGAGTGCTATGTGGTTTGTCTGTACTTAGTGGGCCTTTAGGTGTCTGCTTTGTAATTTTGGTTGACCATCAACCTCATACTTTGTATCTTATTTTGAATCTATGGCTAACACCCCTTTGAACACCAACCAAGAGATCCCCATGATGGGAGCTCCTTGTCCTATTCCTCTCACAGGGAATGTTGGTGTTCCCTTGATGGCCACCTTGAATCTTCTGGGATTCACCCTAGGGCTACCGGTGTGGTTGTTTTCCACTCCAACTGTCCTGAATGCTCCTGATGCTTCTCAAGTGAGCTCTTTATATCAAGAGCATCAAAACATTGCTACCCCTTCACCTGTAGTTAGTTCTCCTCCTCCTTCTACCTCATGTGGTGAAAGTACTGATACTAGTAACCGGCAATCTAAAAGGAGTAAAAGAAGGAGGAATAGGAAGAAAGCACATAAGCAAGGGGGCACCCGTTCAGCCTCTGCAAGTCAAGTTGAACCTCACCACCCAGCCTCGGTTGTTCAGGCTGGGGGCACCCATCCAACCTCTGCAGGTCATGTTGGATCTAGCCACTCAACCTATGGTGTTCACGTTGAGTGCACCCATTCAACCTCTGGTTTTCAAGTTGAACCTTCCTATCCAACCTCTGTTGTTCATGTTTGAGCTATCCATCCAGCCTTTGGTGATCATGCTGGTGGGATCCTTCCAACCTTTCCAGGTCATGTCGAAACCTGTCACTCAACCTCTGGTTTTCAAGCTGAGTGCATCCGTTCAAC
The DNA here is from genome assembly GCA_001517045.1 of Pseudotsuga menziesii. Classification (NCBI taxonomy): domain Eukaryota; kingdom Viridiplantae; phylum Streptophyta; class Pinopsida; order Pinales; family Pinaceae; genus Pseudotsuga; species Pseudotsuga menziesii. The sequence continues at coordinate 785,073 of LPNX010589722.1, read as the reverse complement.
CGCTGGTTTTCAAGTTGAACCTTCCCATCCAACCTCTGTTGTTCAAGTTGGATCCATCCATCCAGCCTCTGGTGTTCACGCTGGTGGGATCCTTCCAAACTTTCCAGGTCATGTCGGATCCTGTCACTCAGCCTCTGGTGTTCACGTTGAGTGCACTCATTCAACCTCTGGTGTTCAAGTTGAACCTCCCCATCCAACCTCTGTTGTTCACGTTGGATTCGTTCACCTAGCCTCTGTTGCTCACGCAGGGGGAACACACTCAACTGCTACAAAGCATGTTGATCCTAACCATTCAACCTCTGTTGTTCATGTTAATGGTGCCCGTTCAACCTCTACAAGTCATGTTGGACCCAGTCTCTCAGCCTCTGCCAAGCACGCTGGGGGCAGTCTCTCAGCCTCTGTACTTCACGCTGGAGACAATTCGTCAACCACTGTGAGTCATGTTGACATTGTTGACAAGTCTACCCGTTCAAAACACAAGCTCAAGTTTCCTTGTAAGCTTTGTGAGGGAGACCACCTTACTTATAAATGCCATTCTATTGCGGAGGTGCGAAGAGTTTGGATTAATGGTCATCCCGTTTTTGAACATTATGGAGTCTCTCAACAACCAGCCTCTCTTAGTGAGGTTGGAACCAGTTACTCAGCCTCTGTTGTTCATGCTGGGGGCAAACTCTCATCCTCTGCAGGTCATGTTGAGAGCAAACAGTCAGCCACTGCTAGTCATGCTGATACCGTTGAGAAAACTGTTCGTTCGAAGCATCATCTTAAGTTCCCTTGTGTGCTATGCAAGGGAGATCATCTTACTCATCTGTGCCCTGCTATCCCAGAGGTGCGAAGAGTGTGGTCCAAGACTCATGGATTTCAGTCTTCTGAACACCCTATAGTTTCTCAACAAACTATTCAACCTTTGGTTA
>LPNX010589722.1:754657-779495 GCA_001517045.1 Pseudotsuga menziesii | reverse complement strand
AGGTCTCTTGGAGTGAGAGGAGCAAGAAGAGGATTGAAGAGAAAGCTTGGACCAGCCTTCAGTTTATCAGGTGTGGACCTTTCTTATCTCTGAAACTTGCTGATATATACTTGCTGAACATTTTGCATCTCTCTTTCAACCCCAGTACGTTGATGGCCTCTTAAACCCTAGCCATAGGACATTTTCCTTTACAACAATAAAGGAAACGCTAGTCTAGGGGAACTTGCCTTGTTTTTTTCCCACATCATCCTCCTTATTTTTCTCCAAAAAAATCATGACTGAGTTTCCTTTCTATCACTTATTATCTTGACCACTTTCTTTAGCCAATTTGTGAGCATCTTCATAGATTTGGAAAGTCTTTCTTGCACCTATGGGGGATTTGACTAGTTTTAGTAAGCCTTCTTTTTTACCAATTCGAATAGCAACATAGTTCTTTATAATATCTCATGTAATTATATATTTGAGAAGTCTATTACTTCATATGGTCATATTTTGTACACTTATTCAATAGAGGATTAAGTTATGCCCCAATTTCAGTCTCCTTTTGTATGAATTTTGCATGTTTGATTAGTAATTTTGTGAGTGTAATTGATTTATAACTTGGGTTCAATTTCCACATCATATCAGAGCCTTTATATATATCAATTTATCTCCTTCCAAATTGTCATTTCAAGTTTGACATCACTGACTGGGAGCGCATTCTGTTGACTGAAGGGCACAAGAGCCAAGATATGGACTAATCTCAAAGGATCATCTTGACTCCATTCAATTTATTTGAATGGAAAGATGAGATGGAGATATTGTTGAGAGAGAAAGGTCTCTACAGGGTTACCATGGCTACTAAGACAGATCCCAATGAAGCTGCAGAGAAAATCAAATGGCACAACAGGAGGGATGAGGCCTATGTTTTTTTGTGTCTGAGCATTTCAAGAGACCTCCTCTTTCATCTTAATTCATTGACATCTCCTAATGAGGTGTGGGAGAATATTGAATATATTTTTGGAAATATAGATGAGATGAGAGGACATCAAATTGAGAATGAATTGATCTCCTTGAATCCCAGTAGCTTCGAATCATTGCAACTCTACTTTACCAAGTTTAAGGCCCTTGTTTTGCAATTAAAACAATGTGGGATTGAAAAGAAGGAAGAGAAACTAGTTTTGACCAATCCCTCTAAGCTTGGTCTTGACTATTCAATGTTTTTTTCGACCTTCCATGCCTTTAAATTGACATCTCGAACTTGAAATATTCCTAATCTTGTTGATTTCATTGAATCCCTTACCCAGGAGCAAGATAAATTGGTAATGATGGGCACCATCAAACCTTCCAAAGACCAAGATTTGTTTGCTGGAGATTCAAAGGTGGATTCAAAAAGCAATAAAAAATCTAAAAATACACCTGATAAAAACAAAGACAAGTCAAAGTATCAATAGGAGCCCTCGGGCCCCAAGAATAACTTCCACAAGAAGAAGAACAAAGGAGAAATGAGCAAGTGTGCATACTATAGTAAGGGCTATCATCCTAAGAGATCTTGTATGAAAAAAAAATTGACATGTTGACCCAAATCCTGGAGAAGAACAACATCTCCCTTCTTGATTGCTCAAAGAAGAGGGAAGGAGGATCAAATTTAGAAGACAAGGAGAGAGTGCATGCCTTGGTTGTTGGCACCTCAAGTTCACCTAGTTTCATCATTGATTATGGAGCTTCCAGACATATGGTTTTTACAAGGGAGATATCTTCCTCTCTTGACATGTCTAAAGGTCCACCAATAGTTTTGTTAGATAACTCTTTGAATGACAGTATGGGGAAGGGTAGGATTGATCTTGAAAATGGTAATTTCAATAATGTGTTTAATGTTCTAGGTCTTACCTCTAATCTCTTGTCAATGTATCAAATGACTCACATTGGGTCTCCAAAGAAATTCATCTTTTCCCCCAATGAATTTGAAATGATAGATAATTCGAATGGTAAAGTCATAGCAAAAGGTTTTGTTGATCATGCTTCGAAGGTATACAGGTTTTCCCATTTTCTATCCTACTCAAACCCCTCTTCTCTTCTTACTCATGCTAATGAAGAAAGCAATATTTGGCATGAAATATTTGACCATCTTAACTACAAGTATATTTATGATTTGATTGACAAATATATGGTCATAGGGTTACCAAATATCAAGTTTCTAAGGGAGTCTGTCAAGTTTGTATCCTAGGAAAACACCCAGAGCACAAGTATGAGAGAGCTAGTCATGAGAGAACCTCTGCACCTCTTGAGTTAATCCATAGTGAAATTTCTGGTCCATTCCCTCATATGTCCATGATTCAAGCAAAATATGCACTCACCTTCATAGATGATTTTTCTAGGTATTGTTGGGTTTACTTCCTAAAGCATAAGTGTGAAGTTTTTGACCTTTTCAAAGTCTTTAGATCCTTGGTTGAGAACCAGTCTGGGAAGAAACTAAAGATCCTCAGATATGAAAATGGTGGAGAGTATGTCAATTCTAAGTTCATCCAATATTGCAAAGATACAGGTATCCAGATGCAACATTCTATTCCTTACACACCACATCAAAATGGCGTTGCTGAGAGAAAGAACAAATCACTGAAGGAGACGACAACTTGCATGATGGAGGCTAAAAATTTGCCACCAAAGTTTTGGGCCGAGGCTATAAAATGTGCATCCTATATATAGAATAGGGTTCCACATAAGCATATTTATGGTATGAATCCTTTCGAATATTGGAGTGGGCACAAGCCATATGTGACCCATTTCAGGATTTTTGGCCCAAAGGCTTGGGATAGAATTCCAACTGAAAAGAGGAAGGCTTTGCAACCCAAAATCCAAGAGTGCCTATTTGTTGAGTATTCTGAAGATTCAAAAGGGTACAAGCTAATCAACTTGAGCACTAACAAATCTTTCATTGAAAGGAGTGTTCAGTTTGAAGAAGAGCCTTTAGCAGCAGTTGAAGTTGGGGAATCCTCTTCACCACCATAACCATTGATTGTAAGTGAAGAGACTAATGAGTTTGCTGATTATGATATGTCTGATAATGATAATTTAATTGCATATCCTAATAGACCTACAATACCAAATTGGGCAGAAAATACCATTCATGCAGCTGGGGAACTAGCTGGAAATCCTAGTGACACTAGGAGGACTAGATCTCAATTTGAGAGTGCCCTTTGTGTGTAAGATAAACTCGTTGATGAGAAGTTTTATTTGATGGTTGATTCTTATTCTCAAATATATGAATATTCAGTACATGATCCAAGATGGAAAACATCCATGAAACAAGAATTCAGTTCGCTCCAGAAGAACAACACATGGGAACAGTTGGTTGATCTCCCCCTAGGGAGAAAGATAGTGAAGTGTAAGTAGGTATTTAAAAATAAGTTTGCTGCTGATGGTTCACCTTTGAAATATAAGGCAATATTGGTAGCCAAGGGCTACTCTCAAGTACATGGTATTGAATACAATGAGACCTTTGCATCAATGACAAAGATGGAGTCCATAAGGCTAGCTCTAGCCATTGCAACTTCGAAGCAATGTGAAGTACATCACATGGATGTGAAGTGTGATTTTATAAATGGAGATATTAATGAAGATATTTATATTCAGAAACCTGAAGGGTTTGTTTATAATCCATATTTAGTGTGCAGGTTAAAGAAATCATTGCATGGGCTCAAGCAAGCTCCCAAGGCTTGGTATGCCAAGATTGATGGCTTTCTGCTGTCACTAAGTTTTGTTCATTGCAAGTCTGATCCTAATGTCTATTAGAAGATGATTCATGGTTATTTAATAATGATTTTTTTATATGTGGATGAACTATTGATCACAAGAATTTCAAAGAAATAAATTGCCTCCTTGAAGGATGCAATGAACCATGCATTTTCCATGACATATTTGAGATTGTTGAGCCAATTCTTGGGTCTCAAAATTGCTCAATCCCAACATGGAATCAAAGTACATCAATCCAAGTATTATTCATGTTTTCTCACCAATTTTAGTATGAAATATTTCAAGCCAAGCAAGCCTCCATTCCTTTCAGGAGTTAAGCTTGAGGAAGGAGGTTCTTCTCCTTTGGTAAATAATACATTGTATAGGCAGTTGATTGGATGTTTGCTTTATCTTACACATACTCGACCTGAATTATATTATGAAGTTATTGTGGCTTCAAGATACATGGATCAGCCTCATGAGATCCATTGGAGAGCATCCAAGAGGATCCTAAACTTTGTTCAAGGAACAAGGACTCATGGGATTTTCTACAAAGCAAAATCTGACTTAGAGCTAGTTGGATTTACTGACAGTGATTGGGAAGGTGACAACACAGATCGAAAGTCTACCTCAAGATATGTGTTCATTCATGTATAATGACCAATCAGCTTGTCAATTAAGAAACATAGTTCCATAGCACTCTCATCTACAGAGGCAGAGTATAGAGGAGTTGTGAATGCAGCTACTCAATGTTTGTGGTTGCAGGGGATACTTGGAGAATGTGGTTTCAAATCAGAGTTTTCAATAGTCATCTATTGTGACAATAAAATCACCATTCAAATATCCACTGATCCAGTTCAAAGACAAAGAACCAAGCACATTGAGATCCATATGCACTATATCAGGGAGCTTGTGCATGATGGTACCATTGCTCTACTCTACTACACATCTTAAGAAAAAGTAGCAGATATCTTCACCAAAGTATTATGTGAGAAGACCTTCAGTAATCTCAAATCACCATTGGTATTTATGATCATGTGGTGAAGTGTGATTGATAACAATATTTCCAAAATTATGTTTCCTGGCCATGTTTAAGGGAGGATTTTCCCACTGGGTTTTTGCCTCTTTCCTTGGTTGTATGGACATGTAGTATGTAAAAGGGTGACTAAGCCTTGTTGCTAGGCCCTATAATTTTCTAATATTTAATCATAAATTCAGGATTAAGGGGGGGTGTTAGAATAATCAACCCATAGTTACCCATATTTGACATTAATTAATCATTTTTCTCTTATTCCTAGATTCCTAGATTCCTCTCTATGCTAGTTGACTTCCACATGTTCCTAGAAGTCAATAATTTCTAAGTTGGGTCATGGAGTGCTTTGGAATCATCCTGGAAACTATTTTGTAAGTCTACTTTTATTCTTGGTTCCTAAAAGCATAGTTATGTTCTTTTCTGAAAGATGCCTTGCTTTACAATAGCTTTAAGGCACAAAGGAAAAGCTAGTCTAGGGAAACTTGCCTTGTTTTTTTCCCACGTCATCCTCCTTCATTTTATCCAAAAAAAAGCATGAATGAGTTGTATTTCCATCACTTATTAGCTTGACCACTTTATTTAGCCAATTCGTGAGCATCTTCATAGATTTGGAAAGTCTTTCTTGCACCTATGGGGGATTTGACAGCTAGTTTTAGTAAGCCTTCCTTTTGACCAATTCGAATAGCAACCTACTGCTTTCGAATATATCATGTAATTATATATTTGATAAGCCTATCACTTCATATGTTCAGATTATGTACAATTATTCAATACAGGATTAAATTATGCTCCAATTTCAGTCTCCTTTCGTATGAATTTTGCATGTTTGATTAGCAATTTTGTGAGTGTAATTGATCTATCACTTGGATTCAATTTCCACATTATGTGAAAATCAAACACTATGTTAGTTTCTAATGTTTCCACCATATGAAGGATAAGTCTTCTAGACAAGATAATATAGTTTTATAGATAGTACTGATGGATCACTAGTAGTTCGGATTGGGAAAATAAGGTGTTGGTATCGATGGTGATAGTCACAAAGTGAAGCATATGAAAGAAGAGACAGAGATTGATGTGAACCATGAAGGAGAATCCTAGGTTAAGGGACTGATGGAAGGGGAATATTCTCATCTGAGTGTTGAAGAATGTTTAAATGCTCTTGTTTCTTTAATTGGTGTGGAAAATGAAGGAGATATCATATGTGTTGTGTTTTGAATACATGGCCAATATTATATTCGCGATTGATATTTATAGAACAAACAAAAAATATGTAGTTAAAGTTAATCCTTGATATTATATGGTTTCCATAGTTCCACAAAGAACCGTATCTGCAAAGCGAAAGATCCAAAGCTTAATGGAAGATGCTTTTAAGTGGTAACACCCATTAACTTTATGTTCAGGAATCATTATTGTTTATATCACATAAAAGGTGTTATTGACTTGTTACTAAGGAAATGTAATGTTAAAGTTTAGGTGGTTAAAGCGCCTAACCAACTATGGATGCTATTGATATGTAACTTGCAATGATTTATTGAAATGTTGGAGATATAATGTTGCAATATTACTATTAAAATATTCATTTTAAGTTCTCTCTCCACCATTGGTGCACCCTATTTTCCTACAGGAGGAATACAAAAATTCTCCACAAAGTCTAACCAAAGCACCTTTGTCATACATCTATATCAATCAAAAAATATTCATGGGCCAATAGGATGAAATCATAATGGTATTTATTATCTATATTGGGAAGGCCGCACATCTGGATCTTCATCATCCATCTACAAAAAATAGTACTTATTGTCCCTTAATAACATTCTTATGGTAAGGGCATACGCATTAACAATTTGACATATATTTTATTATTTTGGTTATGCATATTCAAGGTAAAATATATCTAAGTGTCAACCCTATGGGGAAATATTCAGAATGGAGACATACAAAGGGACATAAGGCACTACATCCTCTTCAACTCTAATTTTCGATAATACCAATAAATTTATTGATATGCCTTTTATAGTTAACTAGTTATAGGAGGCTAGAAGATTAAGTCTCCAAGTTATTCTAGGAAAATGGAATTCTCCCTTTCTAGTTGTTGCAATGCATTTGTCTCTATACACAAATGGAGGATTTCATTTTTTTCTATAATTGGATACTTCATCTAAGCAATGGACAATACCAAATTTTGTTTCAATTCAGGAAAGTTATTATGAAATGTAAAATAATGCTCAAGTTTTTAGTTTTCAAGAAATAAAAATACCTCTTTTGAAGATGAAAAAACAAAATTGTTGCAGCCTTACCAGCCTACGGCTATATAAATGATAAACATACAAGGTAATAAGGAAATCCCTTATATTTAATGTAACAAGATGGTGAACAAAATAAAATAAAGAAACCTCAATATTCATCTTTGTTAGAAGACTATGAGCTACCACCTAATGTCGCCATCCTTACGCTTCGGGTATTTTGATGCTACCCCTGTCTGTTGATATATTATCTTTATTTGCACTTACATTTGTAACTCCACTAATGGTGTGAGTCATTGGACCTAAAATCTCATCTTTGTTGTGCAGGCCATTTACTCACCATAACATATGTTAACTCACCCCATTGATATTTTCTTGGTCCATGCAAATTATTGAATACGATGTCATGTTTGGTTTACTGTGTAATGTAATTTTCCCTCACATATGTTATCTTAACATTCACCTCAATTGCTAGATGCTCATCTCACAAATCAACAAATTTTAGAGTATTTGTGAACATTTCCCTTTATGAAGTATTTTCATCTTAGAATTATATCATAATAGTTTTATACCATTATATTCAATCATGTTTACATATAATACAATGCCTATGTAGCTAGCATAGGAAATTGAGTCTTGGATTATCACATTTGAAATTAAATTACTAGTATAGAAGAAAAATACACATCATGCACACATACATCATCACATCTCAAACATATAAACATTTAGAATTAAAAGTGCATGAAACCTATAAAACATCATATATATCATCAAACAATAAATTTTTCGCACACCATCAAATATCTATATATCCTCAAATACACATATACATCATCACTACAAAAATGGTGGAAATTGTGCTTGTCATTACCAAACTATCCCTTGGGGTGATATGCTAAGTATGGTTTCCATTGATGTCAAAGGATTTCATTAATGACAAAGTAAATTATATGACATGTATGACAATGTGACATGTGCGATGAGGTTGCAAAGTCGTATGATGATGTTCTAGTTCTCCCATGACGTTGAGTATGGTTTCCATTGATGTCAAAGGAGTTCATTAATGACAAAGGAAATTCCATGACATGTATGATGATGTGACATGTGTGATGAGGTTGCAAACTGGTATGATGATATTCTAGTTCTCCCATGACATTGAGTATGGTTTCCATTGATGTCAAAGGAGTTGATTAATGAAAAGGAAATGTCATGACATGTATGATGATGTGACATGTGTGATGAGGTTGGAAAGTCATATGATGATGTTCTAGTGCTCCCATGAATTCATTTTTACAATTTGACACCATTTTGTAAAAATATGGAAACTTACTGAAACTCTTGCTCAAACTCTGAAAATTGACAAAGTATAGGAAAAAACATAGTTCATTAATGAAAAAGGAATACCAAAGGAAGTGATGACATGGAATGTGGAATGTGTGATGAGGTTGAAAAGTCATATAATGGTGTTCTAGTCCTCTCATGAAGTCATGGTTACAATTTTACACCATTCTCTAAAAGTATGGCAACTTGCTAAAACTCTTGTTGAAACTCTGAAAATTTGACCAAGTATAAATTGTTCTTAATCTGCCTAAGGGTCCTCTGTAAAATACATGCCATCTTCTATATTTGATGAATTAAATGATTATGAGGATATAGACATCTAGAATGTTTTCTTGTGAATATAACCATATGATTGGTTTGTCAAGACAGTATATGAAGGTGAAGTTATTAGTCTACCAAAAGTGTTTTCTGGCATTATTTGCACTGTTTCAATTCTAGTAAATCTTCCTAAGTGACCTCTATAAAATGCACGCCATATTTTGTAGGATATTGATAAAACTTATATGATACCATCATGTTTTATCTTGTTGATGTGTGCATCTAAACATGGTCTTAGTTTCCCTAAAACATTCTTGAAGAAAATGTTACAGGTCTTCCAAAATGAGGTTTCATATTGTTTTGGGAAATTTGCTGAAAATTGAATAAGTATTGAAAATTTGGTCTAAGTTTCCCTAGTAAAATGCTCGCCATATTTTTTAAGAAACTGATAAAAATAATCTAAGACCATTAGGATGTAGCTTGTTTATGTGTGCATCTGACCCTGGTCTTATTTCTCCTAAAAGGTTCTTGAAGACAAAGTTTTAGGTCTACCAAAACAGGGTTTCAGATTTTTTTGCACCAGTTCATGAAAAGGAACTTTTCCATAATGAAGAGATGCATTGGTGAAAAAGGTTTTAATGAAGGGACACAATGATAAAAAGACAAAATGGTTCAAATACATGATGAAAGAAGTATTTAAACAGAATTTCAAAGTGGATGAAAGATGTCTCAGCAATCCAGATCAATGTAACAACAAGAGAAGTCAAAGAACAATCAAGTGAAGAATAATCAATAACAGAATTGAAGAAAAAGATCAAATTAGGGTGGTAGGGTGGTAGGGTGGTGCTAGGGAAGGATGCAGTCCTGTAAGGGGGTTGTAGCCTCCCTTTAGTAGTGATTGGAAAACAAGGTGTTGTAGAATCCTTGTATGTTGGAGCAGGCAGAAACCAGGGTGTTGTAGCATCAGTCAGTTGTAGCTGAAAAACTTGGGGATTGGTGTCTCCAGCAAGTTATAGCTTGCCAAAAAAAAATTAAATATAATTTTTCAGTTATAGAAAGTGTTTGTGGTTTTCCTAATTGGGATTCCTCGATAAATGTTGTGTTATATTTATCTTGTTGATTCTGTGTCTTAGTGAATAAGTTAAAAGTGGTTTAAATTGTTAAAAGTTATCAATATTGATTCAACCCCCTCTTAGTATTGTCCAATATTCCAACAATTGGTATCAGAGAGATATCCTTCACTACATTCTAAAGCATTGGAAGGAAGATCCTATTAAAAACCACTATGGATCATCAAGAAGGGTTAGCCACTAACAAACCTCCATTATTTACAAGAAATAATTATGCATTTTGCAGTGTAAGAATGAGATGCCATCTAATGTCTCTTAGATGCAAAATTTGGAGTTCTGTTGAAAATAGGTATAAAATACCAAACAACCTACCTACAGATAGAGATGAACTAGATGAATATGAATCCAATTCAAAAGATTTGAATGCAATTTTAAAAGGATTAGAATATTCATGGTTTGTTAAAGTCACGCAATGTAATACAACCAAACATGATTGGGAAAAACTAAAAATTGCTTATGAAGGGGATTTCAAAGTAAAAAAATCTCAAATTCAAACATACAAAGGGCAGTTCGAAAGTCTAAAGATGAAAGAAGAATAAAATATTGCAGAATATATTCTAAGAGTAGATGAAATTGTCAATTCTATAAAAGGTCTGGTAGGAGAAATAAAGGAGAAAGAGGTAGTTGAAAAAGTACTAATAACCCTACCAATAATATATAACCCAAAAGTATCTACTGTAGAAGATAGAGACGATATTGAACTTTTGACAGTGGGTGAACAACATGGGATCATCACTTCCTATGAGATGAGAACAGAACAGAATGGACCATCAAGAAAAGAGGCAACATTTAAATCTACAAAATAGTAAAAGAAATCTGAATTATTACCTATGAACCAATAAGAGAAATCAGATGATAAAGAAGCTATTTTCATCACGAAACTTGAGAAAGGTACTGACAAGTACAAATGAAAGCTACCATTAAAGTGCTTTAACTATGGAAGAATTGGACATTTTCCACAAAGTTTCCTTACCCAAAACAAGAATATAGTGATGATGAAGAACCTTGCATTCATAAGAAAGATCAAAAGAGTAAAACTATATACAAGAAGAAAAACTTATATTCCATGGAAGATAGTGAAGATGAAGAGATAAGTGAAAATGAAGAAGTTCTATTCATGTGAATAGAAAATAAAACTTCAGATGATGAATCAGATGTAGAAGGAGAGGTGGACCTAGAGCATGAACTCATAAGTGCTCTTGAGGAAATTGAAAAATATTGAAGAAGGAAAAAAACTTTGAAAGGACAATTCTCAAAATACAAAGAAGAAAAAAAATCAAAAGAAGAGGAAGTCAAGCGTCTCCAAGAAGAGTTGTACAATTCAAGAAAACAAGTGATGGTTAGCATGAAAGAGGTCAAGAGCTTAAAAAAATAATTTTATAACTTCAAGAGAGAAGTAAAGAGGTGAAAATATCAGCATACCATTAATGAGAAGTTCAAAGAAAGCACTAAAACACAAGACTCTGAAAGACTTGAGGTGTAAATTATTCAACTTAAAAGGAAGGATGATGAAGAATCTATTAAGTAAAAGTTTGAGAACAACTCGAAGATTCTAGATGACATCCTAAGTGGAAAAATACCATCAAGTTACAAAGTTGAATTAGGATATAACAAGAAGAGTTATGCTGCTGCAATTATGGATCCAATTGGAAAGAAGGATAGTCAGAAATTTGCTCCCTCCTCTCATTATAAAGATAGAACTAATATGATTTCTAGAATACCAATGACAAGTAGGTATAAGAATAATTTTATCAGTAATTGCTACTCTTGTAATAATTTTGGACATATTTCTAGAGAATGTAAGCTAATAAGTCCTATATAAAAGAATGCTACAGTAGATGTTCATAAACAAAGGAAGGGATGGAAGAAGAAGGAAGTTGTGAAGCAGAAAGATCAAAGATTCCTCAAATATAAAAGAACATTCTATGGATATTGTCATTGTTGTCATAGGTTTGGTCACAAGGATGCTGATTGCAGAATCAAGAGAAAATATCAAGGTTTGAAAAGACAAAGAAATATCAGATCCATGAGAAGGGTACCTCATTGAAAGATGTGGAAAATAAAGTTAGATTACAAAGATTCCAAGAATCAATGAAGTTTACAAAGATGATAGTGTTGTCGATAAGAATTACATACATTATGATGAAAATCAAGATGAATATGTAAAAGAATACAACGATGGAGATGATGGAGAGGAATACAATGATGATGGTGGAACTGAAAAAGAATATCTTTTTAAAAATCTCTCATGACCTAGAAGAGAACCCTGAAATTGACATTAGAAGGGATCATATACTCAGGGGGAGTTTTAGTACAAGAAGGAAAGTATTGTTTAATGAACAAGCCTTACTATCAGTGGTGGAACCTAAGAAATTTCCAAAATCCAACAAAGATGATGATTGGATCAAGTCCATGGATGAAGAGTTGAACCAAATTGAGAAGATTCAAACTTGGGAACTTTTCCCAAGACCTAAAAACAAGAATATTGTAGGGACAAAATGGGTCTTCAAAAACAAGTTTAATGAATATAGGTCAAGTGATAAGAAACAAAGCAAGACTAGTGTATAATGGATATGCTCAAGTGGAAGGTATTGACCTTGAATAAACCTTTTCCCCTGTAGCAAGATTTGAAGCAATCATAATGTTTTTGGCATATTCACATTATAGAAACTTCAAAGTATACCAAATGGATGTCAAGTATGCATTTTTGAATGGGAAGCTAGAAGAGGAAGTCTATATTGAACAACCTGAAGGTTTCATCTTATCAGAAAAGGAGGGCTATGTTTGCAAACTAAACAAGGAACTCTATGGTCTCAAACAAACCCTAAGGGCATGGTTTTCAATACTAGATAACTACTTGAAGCAACAATGATATAAAAGAGGGGTCACTGATAGTAATCTCTACATAAAGTTTGAAGAGAAGAATATGATCATTGTTATTATTTATATGGATGATATTATATTTGGAAGCAATCTAAAAATGCTAAGTGAAAACTTTTCCTTTGAAATGAAGAAGGATTTTGAAATGTCAATGTTGGGTGAATTAACATTCTTCGTGGGATTACAAGTTTCTCAATTAGACAAAGGGATCTTCATCACTCAAACCAAGTACATTAAAGACATGCTTAAGAAGTTTAAGTTGGAAATTTCTAAGCCTGTTAGTACACCTATGGTCACTAGTTCTAAGTTAAGTAAGGATGGTGAGTCACTGGAAATAGATCATACCATATATAGATCTATGATAGGAAACTGACTATATGTGACAACTACAAGACCGGATGTGATGCCAGCTGTATATTGGTTTCTAGATTCCAATAAGCTCCAAAAGAAACACATGTGACAACAGTGAAAAGAATTCTCAGATAGTTTAAAGGTACTATAGAGTATGGTTTATGGAACCCAAGAGGTCAAGTCTTCACTTTAAAATCATTCACTGTTGCAGATTGGGTAGGAAGTGTTGATGAATAAAGGAGTACCAATGAAGAAACATTCTACTTGAGAGACTGTTTGGTATCATGGATAAACAAGAAACAATCCTCCATTGCACTATCTACAACAGAAGTTGAATACGTTATTGTTGCATCATGTTGCACTCAAGTCATTTGGATGAAACATACATTGGAATACTTACTTGTAAAGTATGAGAATCCTATAGTGATAAATTGTGACAATACCAGTTCCATAAACATATCAAAAAACCATTTTATGCAATCCAAGACAAAGAACATCCCTATAAAGTATCGCTTTTTGGGGGATCAAGTATGACAAAAGGTGGTTAAACTGGAATATGTTGATACAAGGGAACATCTAGCTGATATCTTCACTAAGCCACTACCCAAAGAATCATTTGAGCATATTAGAAAAAAGTTGGGAGTAATCTCCCTACAATAGATATATAAAAAAAATGCATTATGTCAAGGGGATACATGTTGACAGGGGGAGATGTCAAAAGGAGACATTTGTCATTAATGTCAAAGGGGGAGAAAATTGAAGAGTTGTTTCCATCAATGCCAAAGGGAGAGAATGTTGAGTATGGTTTCCATTGATGTCAAAGGATTTAATTGATGACAAATGAAATGACATGACATGTATGATGATGTGACATGTGTGATGAGGTTGCAAAGTCATATGACAATGTTCTAGTGCTCCCATGATGTTGAGTATAGTTGCCATTGATGTCAAAGGATTCATTAATGACAAAGGAAATGACATGACATGTGAGATGAGGTTGCAAAGTCATATGATGATGTTCTAGTGCTCCCATGAAGTCATTTTTACAATTTGACACCATTCTGTAAAAATATGGCAACTTGCTGAAACTCTTGTTGAAACTCTGAAAATTGAGTAAGTATAGGAAAAATCAAAGTTCATTAATAACAAAGGAATACAAAAGGAAGTGATACATGCCATGTGGAATATGTGATGAGGTTACAAATTCATATGATGGTTTTATAGTCCTCTCATGAAGTCATTGTTACAATTTGACACAATTCTATAAATGTATGGAAACTTGATAAAACTCTTGTTGAAATAGTGAAAATTTGACTAAGTATAAATTCTTCTTAATCTGCCTAAGGGGCCTCTGTAAAATGCATGCCATCTTACGTATTTGATGAATTAAATGAGTATGAGGATATAGACATCTATATTGTTTTCTTGTTAATCTAACCATATTATTGGTTTGTCAAGACATTCTCTGAAGGTGAAGTTATTAGTATGCCAAAAGTGCTTTCTAGCATGATTTGCACTATTTCATTTCTAGTAAATCTACCTAAGTGGCATCTGTAAAATTCCCACCATATTTTGTAAGATACTGATAAATATTATATGAGACCATCAGGTCTTATCTTTTTGATGTGCGCATCTTAAAATGGTCCCATTTTCCCTAAAACGTGCTTGAAGAAAAAGTTGCAGGTATACCAAAACAAGGTTTCCGGTTGTTTTGAGAAATTTGATGAAAATTGTCTAAGTGATGAAAAATCGGTCTAAGTTTCATTAGTAAAATTCCCGCCATATTTTGTAGGAAACCGATAAAAACAATATGAGACCATCAGGATGTAGCTTGTTAATGTGTGCATATGACCATGGTCTTATTTCTCCTAAAATGTGTTTGAAGACAAAATTATAGGTCTTCCAAAACAGGGTTTCAGGTTGTTTTGCACCAGTTCATGAAAATGCATGTTTCCATAATGAAGAGATTCATTGGTGAAAAAGTTTTAATCAAGGGACACAATGATAAAAAGACACAATGGTTCAAATACATGATGAAAGAAGTATTTAAACAAAAGTTCGAAGTGGAAGAAATATGTCTTAATAATCCAGGTTAATGTAACATCAAGAGAATACATAGAACAATGAAGTGAAGAATAATCAGTAACATAATTGAATAAATGGATCAAATTAGGGTGGTAGGGTGGTGCTTAGGCAGGATGCAAGCCTACAAGGGGGGTGTATCCTCCTTCCAGTAGTGGATGGAAAACATGGCGTTGTAGCATCCTTGTCCGTTGGAGCAGGCAAAAACCAGGGTGTTGTAGCATCCTTCAGTTATAGATGAAAAACTTGGGGATAGGTGTCTCAAGCAAGTTGTAGCTTGCAAAAACAATTGTAAATATAATTTTGCAGTTATATGAAGTTTTTGTGGTTTTTCCAATTGGGTATTAAAATTGAGCACACATGAATCTATGAACCAAGGAAAAACTCACAAGAAAATTACACAAGCAATTTTACTCAAAATATGATATGAAACAGTGCAATAATGATTTGCGGGTGTAAATGCTTTCATTAATCAAAAGTAAAAATGGATAATTAATCCAATGTAATACACTGGTATTAATAACCAGTCAATTCGAATACATAAGGGAGAAATTTGAATTGATTGGCGCAACCTAACTGAATGTATAATTGGACATGTCTAAATCACTATTGGAGCCTAAGTAGGTAGCTCTAGTTGTCTAAATCAGTACCTCAGTCAATTAGAATCGGTTAACTAGTCTAACTGAATGTGGTAGGTGAGGAAATGAGCCTTCCCACATGTAGTTAATCAATGACTGGAGCTAAATGAATATAATTGGATGTAACTAAATGTAACTGACTCCTAACTAGGCTTAACTAGTCACCAACTGAACTCAATTGAAGGAGGTTTGTTTCGGTACTCCCAGTGGCTACTAAATTGTAGGGATTAGTCTAGGAGGTTCCTAAACTGATGCATGCAAGTGCAATCAGTGGAGGTTAGCCTCAGATAGTGTTCCCCACACTCTAGTAACTGGTACATGTGGCCCAATTAGGCCATGTGGACCCAATGGTGCTAGTGACTAAATAAAGACAGGAAAGACTCCTAATTTAGACATAATTGACCAAATTGGACAATGGAGGATTATAATCCTAACAACCCCCTTGAATGCTAACTTGGACAATTTTGGGATTTAGTAACTAATACCATAGGTCACCCATTACAACTAAAGAAAAAATTAACTGCTTAATACAAACAAGGAAACAGGGAAAAACCACATGGGAAAAAAGCCCCCCCTCAAACTAAGCAGGTAGAATCAGGATTCAAGTTTTAAAAAAATGGGAAAATGTTGTTGCAACCTTCATCTATATGGTGTAGCGAAGTAGCATGCATGATGTTCTGTGCATAGGTATCCTGGGGCCTAGCATGTCGACCTCTCCATGTTCTCCCAAAATGATGATGGAAGGAAGGAGGAATGTAAACTTTGCCTCTTTTTGGATGAAGAGGTGTATGATCCACTCTGTTTTTCTAAGAGTAGTGTAGTTGATCAGGCCTTTCCATGTAGCATATCATAGGGAGTTTGATGCATTTATTTGAAGGAGGTGAGCTTACATGACATAGCGTGAGGTTCTCTTTTTGAAATTGATCTCTTGTCCTCTATGAGTCAGATGGATTTCCAGTCATCTTCCTAGCTGCCCCAATAGCATTTTGTGCCCATTTTAGATTAGGATTGGGAGTAGGGACTGGATCTAGATCTAAATCACCCTAAATCTCAATCTCATAAACGAATACAACTGATTCTACTTTTGATTCTGAAATACTAGTGGAAACTGCAAAAGGAGTAGATATAATGTTTTTACCTCCCCTTTCAAGTGGCAGCTGAGACTGCACTAGATCTGAAAATGGCAGGAAGTGTGAGAATTCATATTCCTTAGAGGAATCATTTGCAGCACCCTTCACTATGATGTTCCCAGTAGAGATATCTGTGATCTCCACTAATTAAGGACCAAATATCACTTGCTTTGGAGGGCTAGTGTGAGTCATCTGGTATACAAATAACATATTTGCAAAGGAGGGCACATAAAGTACATGTTTGAACTTTCCATGTTCAAAATTGATGGAACCCTTCCCTTTGGCTCGAATTTGACTGTCATCACCCATGTGAATGCTAGGTCCATCAGAAGACTATAAAGAAGAGAATGATTCTCTGGATGCAACCATATGAATGGAAGCTCCTAAGTTAATGAGGAAGGCATGTGTTCTTGAACAACTAGCCTTCAGTGCATGGCATCTCTCATCATGTTCTTCAGTTTCTTCTCTATGGTCATCCTTCCTTGTGCTAGGAGGTACAATGATGTTATTTTTCTCTAGAAGAAGTGCCATTTGATTTATTGTTCTTCTCATATAGGAGCTTTCTGTATGAAATCCCCTTCCACAGTAAGAACAAAGGATATTTCCTTTGTCATTCTTCTTGCTTCTCCTCGAACCCGAGGGCTCATCTAACTACTCTTTATCCATAGGAGGCTCATTCTTTTGCTACCCCTTACCATTCATATATTTAGGTCCTCCAACAGCCAATGCTTGATCTTTGGAATATTTGATGATCCCCATTTGGACCAGCTTGTCATGCTCATGGACTCAATGAAGGAATTGAGAGTTGGCATTTTCCAATTCGACATTGTGAGCTTCCCGATATGAAAGGTTGATACAAATACTGAGTAATCTACACCAAGTTTTGAGAGGATGGAAAGTATGAGTTGATCATCCTCCTTCTCAGCTTTACACAGCTTCAACTAGAACTCTAGGTGCTTGAATTTAATGAAGAAATAATTCATAGTTTTGAAGTTTCTTGGGTGAAGAGAAATCGACTCATTCTCTATCTGATAGACTCTCGGGTCATCTTGATTATCAAAAAGGGAAGAAAGTTGATCCCAAATTTCCTTAGGAGTCTTCAATCCAATGATGTGGAAGATAAGATCCTTAGAAATCGAAAGGCATGGAAATACGAAAGCTTCATCAAGCTTATTCCAGTATCTTGCTTTGTCAACATAATGAATCAGCTCTACCTCCATCTCCATTGTGACTCTGTAGAGTCCTTTAGAGCGAAGCTCTATCTCAATGTCCTCATAGCACTGATGGTAGTTCAAAGGAGTGAGAGGATCCACAGAAGGGGCCATTATGTTGTTGTATCAAATGTAGTGAAGGAGACTGAAAAGCCAGTAAATCACACAAACAAACAGACAAAGTAAGGTTGACATCCTGCACTTTTGGAATTCTCTTCATACCCATCTTATTCAATCAAGCTAGCTTGATCAATAATTCCTTTACTTAGGATTTATGTGGTAAATTCTCCGCTTCTCGTGCAGTGCTGGAGGGAGAAATTTTGCTCAAAATTTTTGATCCAGTATGAAATATGTAGAAGGAGAAGTGCCTTATCCTACTGAGGCTCTGATACCATATTAAAATTGAGTGCACGTGAATCTATGAACCAAGGAAAAACTCATAAGAAGATTACACAAGCAATTTTACTTAAAATATGATATGAAACATTGCAATAATGATTTGCATATGTAAATGCTTTCATTAATCAAAAGTAAAAATGGATAATTAATCCAATGTAATACACTGGTATTAATAACCAATGAATTCGAATACATGAGGGATAAATTTGATGCATGCAAGTACAGTTAGTGGCAGTTAGCCTTAACTAGTGTTCCCCACACTTTAGTAACTGGTACATGTAGCCCAATTATGCCATGTGGACCCAATACTGCTAGTGACTAAATAAAGACTGAAAAGACTCCTAATTTAGACATAATTGACCAAATTGGACAAGGGAGGATTACAATACTAACATTGGGATTTCATGATAAATGTCATGTTTTGTGTATCTTGTTGATTCTGTATTTTAATGAATAAGTTAAAAGTGGTTTTAAATTATTAAAAGTTATCAATATTGATTCACCCCCCTCTGAGTATTGTCCAATATTCCAACATGATATCTATTCAATACCACTTCTTAGTAGATCTCTTTAAAAATTCCTATATTAGGCTATCAACTACACTATATGTGTCTAGTTACTCAAATGATAAGGATCAACCCCTCATGGCCATGACAGTTTATTGTAGTTTCTGTACTTAATACTTTTTCCTTCCATGAACTCAGATTTTTTGGATCTTGTTCAAGCTTACAATACATGCTTTCTTGGTAATTTCATTGTACCATATGCTATTAATAATAAAGATAAAACCATGTATTGGATAAAATCAAAGTACACAAAAGGGAGTAATAACGATCACTTGAAGAAATAAGTGAAACCTTTCATCTACTTCTGTGATTGAAAAATGGTATAAATCTATTGCATATTGATAACGGGAATTCATAGGAAAAATCCACTATATTATAGGGGTAATCACAAATTTTACAAGAAATATGTTACCAAGAAAAATGTAACCATTCAGAAGAAAGCATTTCCTAGTTATGAAAAGCAAAATATTTTAATTTTTGCATAAGAAAAAACCCTATGGAGCTAGCATAAAAATATAGTGGTAGAATTCTTCCAAGATATTTGCACTAATTTCTAATTCACCTATATATAGACATAAATTATGGAATCGTTGTAGCCTTTGTGTAAGTAGTAGACACATTTACAAGAGATTTTGTCAACATACTCATAGGGAGTGCTTTCAATTGTTGGATCAATAAGCTCATCGTAAGAATGGTGTGCTTGAATTAATTTTATCATCTCTATGTGTAAACACTGGTCAAATATCTAGTTGAGATTCAGATTAAACTTTCTTTCAGTTATACATCCTTGTAATCTATCATGTTCCTAGACAACTTTATCTCTTTAAATTGTAGCTTCAACTTTCACCTTTCTTTCCCAAAATTAATAGACAGCTGTGTCTATCTTTGAGTGGTGAGACTTGGTATTTATTTAAAATGTTGCATTTGAATTCAATACGATTATGTATGCATTTGATTTCGAGATAATGATTGAAAGATTTAAATTTGTGATTGCTTTCCTTCAAATATGGAGATAGCTTGATTAATTGTTGATCTTGTTCCTTAAAATCTTGCAATTTCAAATTTGGAAATGATTGGACTGTTGTCCTGCAAAAATTGAGATATATGCACACTGTGTAATTGAGATGATGAAGAATGCAAAATGGTAAATAAAACATGATTATTAAGGGTACAAGTTCAAAAATATTTGGTACTTTTGAATCTATGCTTTAAAGACATTACTTCTTCTTCATGAGAGCATAAAGCAACACCTACCCCTTTTGAAACCAAGAATTCATGAAGAATTGGGAAATTCTAAACTATCTTTTCTAATACATTCTTTGTTTTGAAATCACATCTTCTTGCACAACTGAGTTCCCTTATTTTAAATACCTGATCCTTTAGAGTGATATCAAGACCTCTTCAGTGTACTTTCCAAAATAAATACCTACACATTCAATTTCTCTGTGTATGTTATTTCTACCAAGTGTAGGTTACAATTGGCCACAATTCCCTTTGAGTAATCGATAAAGATTATAGGAGTTGCATGTATTGGAGATTTGAAAAGAAATTGAGGCATAAGAAGTTCCAAGAGATCTTCTTTGCAAACTTCTTATACTTACCGCATCAGTCTTCACTGATGAGCCCAAAATCATTGAACTAAGTAGGAAACTCCATATATATCAAGCAAAGAATCTGCAATAGAACATTTCGAATAGTATCCAACAAAATTTCAAAAGCGTAGTTGTAAGCACAATCCTTGAAGATTTGAGTTGATTTTCTTTAAACACTCCGGGATAGGTATTTTTCTTGAAAATTCAATTCAAGAACTGAAACTAGACTGGGTTATTAAAAACTCTCGTCGTTCTAGATCCAAAATAAGACAACTCGTTTGGTGAACTGCAAGATGTTGGAGAGTTTGGTAATGGTTACTATGATGGAATCTCCTCGTTTGCATAATCAACACTATCACTATATTCTAAAACATCATTCTCTCCTCGTTTGCATAATCAACACTATCGCCAAGCCTTTCATCCAGCTATGAATTCCAACAATAATATGCCCAAAACAAAAACATAAGTCTTTCAGAACACTGTCCCATTGAGAGATACTCAGATAGTTGGTTTGGTTTTCATTTTAGAGCCTCTATCTCCTTTTGAGACTCAAAATTTATAAATATATTTGACACATTAATGAAATTAAATGAAAATTATTCTTATCTTCAAGAATATGATACAAAGGTTTCTTAGGCACTTTACCTGGTGTGTTAGTCATCCTTTATCTTGGACAGGACAACACGATAGCTTAAATTCATTCTCAAGATCATCATGGATTGAAAAATTTCGGAAGGGTTTTCCTTGGTGCATAAGTTCTCCTTTATATTGGATAGGAAAACATGAGAGCTTAAATTCATTCTTAGGAATGAATTTAAGCTCTCATGTTTTCCTATCCAATATAAAGGAGAACTTAATTGAAAAAACCTTGGCGACGAAGCGTTTGGTGGTCCAGAGCTCGGATTTGGGCTTTAATGGCTATCTTGGCTGTTAACTTGGCAATGCCCGGTCAAGTTTGGCGGTACATCATGTCAGATCTGGCGATCTTCTTCGTACGAGCTGTATGATTCTCGACCTATTGTTCTTTTTCCTGATCTGCCTGGGCATTTAAAGTACTTTATTGTACTGCTACTTTGCTTTATTTCCCTTTCTGGTGGAGTTGCCACGTTTATCCTCGTGCTGCTCCCCATCATTTGGTCTCTGGAAGCGTCTTTTCGCGCATTGTTTGGGTTCGGACCTGTCTTTCGCCTGGTCTCTGCGTTTTTCCTCCTATTGCTAGCGGATTTTGCCGCGGATGGTTTGTTTACGGATTTAGGCGCTGGTTTTTCGGTGTATGCTGGCCGACTGGGCATTTTGGAGGCGGCATTTTGATCTCGGTATGGTGGAATGCTGTCTACTGTTTTGCTAGAGTTGGCTGGGCTTTTAAGGAGCCGGCTCTTGAATCAGATTGTGGGGTTTTTCTGGTGTATTCAGCTGCTGTTTCAGGTTTAGTGGCTTGAGTCGTGGTGTAGTTCCTGTTTATATCATGAGCTCGGAGCTGGTTTGTGGGTTGGTCGTTTGATGCCTGAAGGTTCTGGGTCTGTCTGGACCTCTTCTAGCGGTTTTCTTTGTTAGGCATCGTATTCTGCGATTGTGAGGTTGAGGTTCTGGTGCGGATCCTTTTTGAGATTGTTTGTTGTCTCGGGCCCAGGAGCAGTGATTTTGGCTGTCAGGTGGTTTTGAAGGATACTGTCTTTCCTTCTTGGCCGCCTCCGTTTGGTGTTTCTGCTGAAGTCTCTGGAAGTATTCTGGCTAGCTGCATTTCGGATGTCGTTGAAGTTCGGCATTTGAAGAGCTAGTTTTATCGCGTTTACTATCTAGTAACGGCTGTTATGCGATTTCCAGGTATGCTTCGTTTTTTCCTCTTCGGCCTATGTTTATAATTCTCCTCTCTGAGAATTCGCTTCTGTGGCTTTGAAGGGTTGAGGTTTTTGGCAGCTGTTCCTTTGGGTTTTCATTGTGGGTTATTATCAGAAGTACTCCTCTGCTGTGTTTTTCCCCTGGAGGTTGCATTGGATTCTGGAGTAGACTGCTGGTTTCGGTCCCTTTGGGGCGATCCTTTGTGCTGTTTGGCGTTTCTCTATCTAGCATTGTGCTAGTTTCCTTAGGATTTTTTCTACTGGTGTCTGGTCAGTGACTGGTTTCTTTGAGCTTCCGTTATGTCGTTGAGAGCGGTTAAAAATTTGGCTCGCACTCCACCAGGGCATTTGCGCCTTAAGTTGGGCATTGGGGAGGAATCGCGACTCTCTGATTCCTTTTCGCCAATTAATCTGGGCATTTTGGGGCCTGTTAGTGCTACGGCTAATCTTTTGGATTCTGTATCTCCTTCCCTGGTATCGGATATCACTGGTTTGGGTGGGAGTCAGACTCTGAAGTCTATCCCTATTTCATCGGCAATTGTTGATCCTTTGGATCAGTCGCTTTTTGTTCATCAGACCCTGGGAGAGGGTTTCTCTGATTCTGGGGCTTCTCTGTCAAGGATGGGCTTGGGTCGCCGGGATTCTTTTCCGTTTTCTCAGATGCCTGGGATTAAGGTTCTGGATGAGATTAAGCCTCATCAGTCAGATTTGGATCCTTTGTGTCAAGACTCTAATCACTTGGGGAATTGTGGGAATCTCTCACCTGCTTGTCGTACTGGGAATAACTGTGAAATTGGGCATTTTCTTGCTTCTCCTTCTCTAGATTATCCTCTGGAATCTTTAGATGTTAAGACTTCAGATGGGCTTTCTTCTAAGTCTGATAAGATTCCGGGTTTCAAGGTAAATGAGATGGTTCAAAAGGTGTGTAAGAGTGCAGAGTTGGGATCTCCCCTTTCTGCTGGATCTATGGATCCTGTTAATGAGCCTTTCTACTCTGTTAGCAGTGGTAAGCCCAAGAAGAGGATTCCTAAATCCATAAAAAAGACTAATCCTGTCTTAATGACTTTGGGGGAAGATGTGCAACTAAACGACATAGTTTTTACTAATGCTGTGACATTGGTTGGGAGATTCGGAAATCGTAATTATAATTCAGATTCTCTTCTTGGTTGGGCTATTCGGGTCTGGACTGGGTGTATTAGTTCTATTCCTGAGATCTTTATCCTCCCTCGAGGCTGGATAGCTTTTAAATTCTCTTCAGCAGATGACACTGACAGGATTCTTGCTGGTGTCTGGAAATGGGATAAGGCTGCTCTTCTCATTAAAAGGTGGTCACCTTTATTTGATCCGAGAAAAGAAAGGTACGATCAAGTCCCTACCTGGGTCAAATTGCCGCATTTACCTTTTAAATTCTGGTCTGCGGATTTCTTCAGACTTGTTGGGAATTCCTTGGGCACCCACCTGGAAACTGATTTCTCCTATTTAAGTACTGGGGTTTGCTGCATAGGACGGGTACTTGTTTTGTTAGATTTTCGTCTGGGATTGCCTGCAGATCTGGTCATTAAATCTGGTAACAAAGATATAATCCAGCCTTTGGATTACTCGGGACTTCCTTTTAGATGTTTTCGATGTCATGGGCTAGGACATCTGGCTAATGATTGCTCCCTATCATTTAAAAAACATTCTTTTCATAAAATCTGGAGAGTCAAAAAAGATTGGAATCAGTCCAATGATAAGACAGAGACCCCAGTAAATGAAACCTTGGATATCTGCTTAGATGAGGTTCAGTCCAATGCTAAGGGTGGAAATTCTATTTTTGAGAATCCGGGTGATCATGGGTTCTCTCATGATAATGAGGAGATTCAGTCTATTGCAAAGGTGGGTAATTCTATTGGTGAGCATCTGGATGTTCTCGGGTTTCCTACTGGTTTTGATCCTTTAGCTAAAGCAGGGATCTCGGTAAATGAATCTTTGGATAAATGTCTTGATGAGAATCAGCCTACTGCTAATAATGGTATTTCTGTTGATGCGAATTTGGATGTTATCGGGGTTTCTCATGATTGTGATGTGTTTCAGCCTTGGGCCAAGGTAGGTATATCTGATGTTGAGAATCTGGATGCTCTTGGGTCTCGTTTGGATCCCTTAGCCAATCTTAAACAGATCAGTTTATCTAATTTGGATGATAATTTGTTCCTAAATCCTTCATTTGAGGATCCGATTACTTCTTTGAAGGATCTTGGGTTTGTTTCTCCATGTAAGGCAGTTGTTAGTAAAGGGTATTTTCTCAGATCGAGTTCTAAATCTGTTCAGGAGAATTTTAGACCTATCAGAGATAATTTTGGGACTCTTGAGTATGAGGAAGGTTTGACTGACAGTAATCTGTTAGGCCAAGCGGTTTTGAAAGGTGATGGGGCGCTTAGAGCATCTTCCCTTTA
>LPNX010589722.1:703772-751758 GCA_001517045.1 Pseudotsuga menziesii | reverse complement strand
TGAATTTCCAGAAATGATGCTATGGCTGACTTTGAGGTGCCTTCGAAATTGGTGATCTTTAGCAACATATTTCAGAGCTTGATTTGCGGGCTGGTTGGCCTTTTAATTTTTGGTACTGAATGAATTGGAATTCTATGTTTTTCATCTCTGGATGATCTGGAAATGATTTTTATTGCTGCTGTTTCTTTTTATCAGCATTTTGACTTTTCTGAGACCTTTTCAGCATGCTAGTTATGCTCTGGAATTTTTTTGCTAATGATCACATATTTTTTTGATCTGACCTGATTTATTCAGGAGTGATGATATAAGTCTGCTATGATCAGACTTAGTTTATTCATGTGCTATTGATTGATTCTATCTGTTAGTATGAACAGTAGAATTGGATTGTGGATTTGTGCTATTTGAGGCAAATATTGTAACTGACAACAATTTTGTTGTATTTTGTATAATGGACTATGAGGGCCATCTACCAAATGTGAATAAAGTTATTTACGATTTTTTTCCTTGGAAAAAAAAAAAATCATTCTTAGGATCGTCATGGATAGAACAATTTTGGCATAATTTAAATACTTTGCTATATGAAACTTGATGGCGCTTGTTGTTGTTAATGGAGTTTAACATTTGGTTTAACAACTGCATGCTTATTGTGACACTTAGTCTCGGCCTCATGATTAATTTGTATTGTTGTTTGGTGGTGGACTTGGAAGTTACCCCACATGCAAAAAGAAACAAAATCATTTGTGTCCATATGCCATGGACTATTTCTATAGTTGTCAACATGGAATATAACAAAATACTCGAGGGATTTGTTGATGCTTGTGTGGACACATGGTCGTAATTAATATTGGTATCAATGGTAACTTTCATTTAACTTGGAGATTGGGCTTGAATTGTGAACTATTTCGGCTATGAAGAGCTTGAAGTTGGCATTAAACGTGAAAATGGGGAAAAATATTCAAAATTTTATACCCACATAACATGACAATTTTATGGGTGAATATATATATATATATATATATATATATATATATATATATAACGATTTTTTATAAAACTATTAATTTAATAAAAAAGATAAAGTTTTTTTTTTAAATAATAATAATTATAAAAAATCACAATTCCTTAAGTTAACTAATGGAAAAATTGGCACATTGGAGAAGGGTTTGAAAAAATGGAAGGATTTTTAAGCAAACGAAAACTCACAAGATCAAACTTTGATAGCATGAACTTAGCAATTTTGATGAAAACATTGGAGGCTAAGAAAAATTTGACACCAAACTGGTGAAACGATAAAAATTTTGATGTCAATTAAAAAAAAATTTGATAGGGTAAATGTTAGTGCTAACATGATCTATGTTTCAAATTTAAGTAATGTCTACAAAAAGTGTAAAACTTTAGAAACTGGCCAAAGTAATTTCCATGCATGTTTATTTACTATTTGTCTTATCGAGAGTAGTATTTTCCTTTTTATCATTCAATTAAGAACATTTTGTATCAATTGTAGGAGGAAATTGACATTCATACTTTCTGGGGAACTACACAATTGTTTTTGCATCCTCGGTACATGCATGGGGCTGCTACAAGGTTCTGAGATTAATATTCATATGATGGGTTATCATGATCAATATATGGCTATTCTTCATACTATTGAATGTATTTAGTTGATACAGATGCATTTGAATCTTGATATCATGTTAAAGCTTTCTCAGATATAATCAATGTTTCTCATGTTATTTTCTCATGCAATATAATTTTGATTGTTTCTTGTTGTTGGATGATACAATTTAGATTAGGTGTTTATGCTTACGCTACAGCTCAAGTAAACAAATCCATGGACGTATGATCTAGGAAGTCAATTGTATAGCTAAAATAGTCTAGTTCTTTTATGGATTTTGTCCACTAACAAATTTGTAGCTATGTAAGAGCTATACTTACTATTAATTTCATGGTTAAGTTAAAAAATTATTTAGATATATACTTTAGCTTCTATAGAGGGCCAATTAAGATTGTTACCCTAAATGCACCTCTTCTTATACGATAGAGTGAATTTCAGTCAGTTCTTTCTTTATTCCAAAAAGAAAAGAAAACCTTAAATTAACATATACAATATGACTTATTTTCCTGTGAGTTTCTCTTGGAGTTAGGTTCCATACTTAGTCAAATAGAGTCATACCTTGCTTTTGTTGTGATCATAGAACCTCTTGAATGAGACCATGCTTGTGTCTTAGGTCATTGATGTAAAATTATATATTATATTCTATTTAAGGGTGCTAGCTCAATGGAATAGCACCTGCCTTAAAGGAAAGAGGATGGTGGTTTAATTCCTCCATTCCCTATATATATTCTAAAAACACTAAGAAGAGATAAATAACCACTACAAAAATATAGATAAATGACCCAAAATATGACCAAAATCTGCATATAAATGACCATTGGTGGAAAATTAGAGGTCATTGATCACACGACCAAAAATGTGTTCATATTTAGTTTGGTTGTTTATAGCTTATCTTGTGGGTCATATTTTTGTCGTATATTTGGTCATTAATTATGACAATTAATGACCAAATATATGACCACAAGATAAGCTATAAATGACCAAGTTAAATATGGCCACTTTTTTGGTTGTGCGATCAATGACTGGTAATTTTCCACTAGTGGTCACCAAATCAAAAGTGGTCATTTATATGTGGATTTTGGTTGTGTTTTTGATCATTTCTCTCTCATTTTGTACTAGTGATTGTATGAATTTAATCTTTAAAACTAAATTTTTGTCTAAAAATCAAAGCAATATTATCTCGGTCTATGGTACCTTGTCAAAGATCTAACGATGTATACCAATGCCTAGGTATTGTGTCTAATGTATGAATAAACATATGTAACCACTCCTAATTAGGTATGCTTTTCTATGTTGTAGTACATGTGGTCAAATTATCCATAGGAATACATAAACCATTGTATTTCACCCCAAAATATGAAATCCCTTCTCCAAACCATATTTCTAATAGCCTTCTACACTGCAACCGGATGTCTATGTTTTATTTATCGGTATCCCACCACTTGGATGGACTAGATTTTAATGCTACATATAATGCTAGTAGTCACTGTTTTTCAAGAACTTTAACTTCAAAATAAGTAATAAAAACATCTAAATTAGGTAATCCCTCGTAGGTAGGAAGATCACATACCTCTTTTCTAACCTAGCACAATGACTTTGTAATTCATGCACACCTCCTCATTGAGACTTCATGTAGAATGGTCTTCCAATTCTACAAAGCTTCGCTAGAGTCTGATGAACATAAACTAATACTTCACCAACTCAAGGTACCATCAGTTGTAGGGTTGACATAATCATCTACTCCCGAGGTAATGTTATAGATATTATCCAGGTCATGAGCATCATATTCTTCCTTGATAGGTTTGGCATATCTTAGGCACTCTAATGGATCCAAAGGTGCGACCACTCTGACATCTCTATTTTAGAACATTAACAACCTTTTTATTAAAATTTATGATACTCTTGTTCTCAATCACCTAATCTATACCAAGTTGTGCAGGATATGGATTGGTATCATCGACTATATATATAACTTCAAAATATGTGAAGGTTTGTAATCCTTCCACTTCCATAGGAACACCTACCATTCTTCCAAATGAAATTAATTTCTGCTGGTTTTCCAATATCACCTGAATAAGTGACCATACTAATCTCAGTTTTCCAATATTCTCCCAAGTTTTCTTAGTAATGATATTTACATAAGACCCCGGATCAAGAATGACAAAATCCATGTCACAATCCCCAATATGTGCATTGAGTTGTAGTTCCCTTACGGTTTTTTTCTTATTTTGTACATGATTTACAACTGTGAGAAACCTGCTGCAATAAATAACAGAAATGCATGATATAATGGAAATAACATAACACATAAGGAAATTTATTGATCGTGGGCCACATCGAGGGGGAAACCTCCTTTGAGCAAGCTCAATACAAATAAATCTTGGATACCTTCATTGGCCTCAACACTAAGTCTAATATAAACAATTATTACCCCCCATGAATATGGGATAATACAATATACTCATGGGACAACTTACAAAGCATATGAGTCCAACAACAATATACTTGACAAAGAAAGAGAAGGGTTGACATGGGTTCTTAACATCCCCTCCATATTAGAAAATATTTGTCCTCAAAGCTTTAGATGTGGAAATTGTTTTTGAAATTAAAGAAATGGTTTCCATGTAGCATCCTCTGGTTGCATGTAGTGCCACAGAATTAATACTTTTGTGATGGATCGAGATCGAAGGTAAACAGTGCTCCTATTAAGTATGGTCGTTGGATTGGAAATGATGGATACTTCATAATCTGTTTCTAATAAGACAGTTTGTGCTTTGATGTTGTTACCAATAACTTTCTTGAGACAAGAGACATCAAATACTCGGTGAACATGATAATAAGGAGGAAGTTCCAATTTACAAGAAACGAACCCAAGCTTCTGACGAACCTTATATGGCCCATAGAATTTTGGAGCCATCTTATGATGCCCTTTGAGTTTCAAGAAGGATTGATTGTAAGGATGCAGAAGAAGAAAAACCATATCACTGACTTGAAAAGTGCGCTCAGAATGGTGGCGATCGGCTTGGTGTTTCATTCAGTTCCGTGCCATGTGAATATTTTCCTGTAAAATGTGAAGAATATAATCTCGGTTTTGTACAACCGTGTCAACTTCCTAAAGTGGTGAACTACTGTGGGGGTATGGATGGAGCACTATCAGTGCCTGACCATAAATTGTTTCATATGGATTCCTTTTAAATGTAGTATGTTAGGAGGTATTGTACCACTATTCAATGAAAGGGAGGAACTTTTCCCAATGATGTTGTTGTTCATAGGTGAAGAAACGAAGATAAGTTTCCAAACATTTGTTGACAACTTCATCCTGACCATTTGTTTTTGGGTGATACCTTGAACTCATCTTCAGTTTGGTGCCAGTGTGGCGAAATAGTTCTGTCCAAAAATGACTTGTGAAAGTTGCATTGCAAAAGATCTAGTCCATGAAAATTTGTGCAACTGAGGAGGAGGCATGTGGATGGTTAAGGGCACAAAAATGACTATATGTGGAGAGGAAATCAACCACAACCAATATCACTATATTCCCTCCATATTTATGGATCCCTTCAATGAAATCCATCGAGATATCAGTCCAAAGCCGTGTAGGAATGGGACTGATGTTGGGAGGGATGATTCCAGGAAGTAGCAGAATACTATGGTAATATGGTCTTGAAGCTGGAAATCCCATTGGTTCAACAAAGACACATTCATATCGATAAAAAATTTGTTGTAGAGCCAAGGGATTAGTGGAGACTGATGATGGTTTCATCTGAATGGAATGGAGTTGAGCGATGACACCATGTGAATTCTTCTTACGGAGCTTTTCCATGCGATGTGAAATGATGATGCTGAGATACCATAGTTGTAAGCCTTTCAATATGTGTTTTTTCCCATTTACTGAAAACTACATCCAAATTTCAGCAAAATCCCATAAGGTGGGTCTAAGTGTGCGTAACCATTGAGTACACAAAATCACATCACATCTCCCTAAGGGCATGGAAAACATGTTAGAGGGCAAGTTATAATCTCCAATAGAGATACACACATTGTGACACTTTCCTTTGCAAGGTAAGGTGCGCCCATTGGCAATCATGACTTTAAAGCTGGAGCAACGACGGACAAAACAATCAGCATGTTTGGTGATTTGAGGGTCAATGAAGTTATGAGTGCTAACAGAATCAATGAGTATTGTAAGAGGGATCTTCTTGAAGAAACCCTTGAACTGCATTGTTTGTGGTGTGGTGACTCTGACTAAAGCATGGAGATATATCTCTGGGTGTTCATCATGAGAAGGAGGGTCAACATTGGGCTGCTGAATGTTGACTAGATCATCTACTGGAACTTGAGAAACTTCACAAATTTCAGGTGCAGGCAGAGAAGCCACATCCAAGACTCATATAGCTTTTGTTCAGCACATTGATGTCCCTAGGTGAATTTCTCATCACAATTATAACAAAGAGCCTTTTCTCTATGTTCCTGCATCTCGGCTTCAGACAAGTGCTTGATAGGAGAGGTGTTAGAAGTTGGCATGATTGGAGGTCTTAGGGAAACCATATTTCTGAATGGAACAAAAGTGGATTGGGAGTGTCGTTGAGCTATGATATTGTCCTCTGCAAACTTAGCCAACCCTCAAGATTCCATCATTATGTTGGGGAAAAAAAATTTGACCTCAGATCGGATTGTATCCTTCAGACCACTAATAAAATAAATCTTGTAGAATCCATCAGACAATCCTTCTGTGTGATTGGTCAATTTCTTAAATTCTGTCTGATATTCTCTCACGGTGCCAATCTAGAGAAGTTTTGTAAGTGCTTCTGTGAATTCATTAAAAGAATTAGGTCCAAATTGTTCCAAAAAGAGTTGGAAAAAATTAGTCCATTGTGGCTCTTCATGATCCATGATGTACCAATATAACCATTGAAGGGATTCATGTTCCAAATTAAAGGATGTAAGTGCGACTTTGGTGAAATCAAAAGTTTTATGCAAACTGAAATATTTTTCTTCCCTGTATATCCATCCATTTGGATCATCATCATTGAAGCAAGGGAAATCAAGCTTCGACCAACGAAAATTGCTGGAAGAAGAGAACCCAGTGTCTGCAAAAGGCTCTAGCGGTCATTGATTGTTCATGGTTGAATTATGAAGATGGAGGCCAAGAATTGTTTTATCCCTATCTTGGAGTTTGGTTTTGAGGGCAAAAAGTTTGTCTTCCATTTGTTTTTTTCTCTTGCATTGGTGATAGCCATGGTTTTTGTTTTTTTTTAGCTGGAATTGATATGTGATGAATTTAAATAGATGAAATCTACTATTTTTCAATTGGCAATATATATGGACCCCACATATGTTCAAATTCCTGAAGTTTTAGGGGAGTCACTCGGCTACCAATGTTTTCTAATGGCTTGTGTATTGGAGTAGTACCCCTCACTCCACAGCTCAAGTAAAACTAATAACCGCTTTGCCACAAACAATAGCTATTGGTTTACCTTAAAGGTGGGAACTAGTCAATCAGGTAGGGGTCATTGCCTTTTTTGCTTGGCAGGTCCTCTAAATGGCCAGCTACTTTGGGGTTCCTCTGGTACTCCTCACAATGAGTTTTATGGTTATGCCCAAGTACTTCCCATAGTTAAGCGAAGAGGGGTTATTGCCTGATCTGAACTTGCAATTGAAATTAACAATACAAATGCGAAGAAGAAGAACTACAAAAATAATAATAGCGTTGGGAAACACTATAAAAGGATGAAATTCTACTCGGCGAGCCAAAAAAACCCGTAAATGGATCTAGGGTTTTAAGACGAAAATTTCAAAATGAGCATAAATTAATCTATATTACTCAGAATCTCTATTATAACATATTTCTAGAACTAGAACAGCCACTTTGCATCTATCCATGCAATCAGAACAGTAATTTGGGCACTCGATCAAATCATTGTAGCTCTACAATTTTCACGGTTGTCGCCAAAATTTTGAAAAATAGTTGATTTTAAATCAGCGATATCTCTGATTTTAGAACTCCAAATGATATGGTTTGTTTTTTGAAACTGTGTATTTTTACAAGAGGAATTCAGATATGCAACTTGTTTCTTATGAAACTATGCAAAATGTTTCAGAAATTGATCTGAAAATCGCCACCCAATTCAAAAATTTCCCACTTGTGCCAAGGAAAGTGCTCTGATACTAGATGTGAGAAACCTACTGCAATAAATAATGAAAATGCACGATATAAAGTAAATAACAGAACACAGAAGGAATTTTATTGATCATAGGCCACTTCAAGGGGGAAACCTCCTTTGAGAAAGCTCAATACAAATAACTCTTGGATAACTTCATTGGCCTCAACACTTACTTATATACTAAGTCTAATATAAACAACTATTACTCCCCATGAATGTGGGATAATGCAATATACTCATGGGACAACTTACAAAGCATATGCATCCAACAACAATATACTTAACAAAGTAAAGATAATGGTTGACATGGATTCTTAATAACAACCCTTTCTTTCCTAGGTTCTCCTTGTGATTCATCAAGTAGATTGTGTATTTCCCTTAATGCATCTTCATCTTTAATTAAATCCAGACAATTGTTCAAAAATATTCTTAGTGCACTTAACTTTACCTGATGTTTCTTTAGGATTGATCAGTCAAAGTGGGGTGGCATGTCATAGATAGGAACATAATCATATACTAGCAATGGAGCAGACGTTGACTTCTCTATTTCTTTAATAGAAACTCATTCTTAGCTTTGAAGAAACATTCCTTTTCCTTCTGGAAATCAAATGGTGATGGTCACTGCATAGCTAGTCAAATTCTTGGATTCCGCTGGTTATTATAACTTCCTCTATCCTCCCCTTTCATAGATCGTCTTCATGTGACTAAAATGACAGTAGGTTTCTTCTCTCTTGGTTCTGCTGAGATCTTCTGAACATTTTGGTTATGATTTTGGTTATCTTTCTCTTTCCACTTTGCTATAAGTTGAGGACAACATTCAATGGTATGATCTAGTGCTCTACAATATTTGCACATTGAACATGGGTTCTATTAGTGTCTTGCAAAATGCCCCTGTTGACCATAGTTGTAAAAAATTACATAGAATCTATCTCATCCTCACCCATGAAATCCAATTCATGGATGATTGAACTATGCTCCACTTCCTTCAGCATGTTCCTCTTCTTTCATTCGATATGTATTTGTTGTACGTTCTGCGAGCAACTGATATGCTCAACAATATTTTTTAGCATGACCCACTGATCTATATAATTTACAAAATAGGTTCTTAGTAGTACTTACAATGTTCTATAGTAGATAGAATTCCTCTAGTCGATGTACTCTAGTCTAATGAATTCCGCACCAATCTCGAGCTCCATGTTTCAAAGGATTAGGAGCTCCTGCATCTATATAGTCCTGGAATGTTGGGCATTGATCCCTATGGTGCCCCTCTGTCTTGCATATTGTACACCAAACTTCTTCTCTTATGTATTTTCCCTTTTTGATATCTTGAATCTGTAATGACAAATTTTCCAACTACAACTGGATATGAACCATACCTACACCAATTTATCCAACATGTGATTCCTCTAATTTCATAGTGAGCTCAAGGGCATCGGTCTATGACACAATATCTTATTGCATCAATGGAACTATGATATAAAGTAGTAATGCGGCTATAAACCACTCCTTATGTTGAACATCAGTCACCTGAAAACTCACACGAGCCATAAACCTCTTGTCAAAGTTTCATACGGATTCAGTTGTTAACTACTTGATTTATTTCAACTTAGTAATGCACTGTGACCTGGCTTTTGGAATTCATCTTTTAACCCAGCCTTGATTTATGCTAATGTATTTTGTGTTGTGCCAACCTACACATTGGCAAATTTCATGAACCAATCTAATGCACGGCCTTAGAAAGTCATAATTAGCATCGCTCTTTTCGCATTTGTCATCTTGCACTTTCTTAATAGTCCGTATGACTTCACATAGAAACCAATGCTTATATGGATATTCCGACCCATTCTAATGAAAATTAGGAAATTTCATGTCATGCTCGGTCATATTGATCCGAGGGGGTACTTATTTACTCGATATTAAAGGACCGACAACTGTAACTTTACTATTAGGAAAATTGCTACCCTGACTACTACCAATATTGTTACTTGCTTGCAAAAACTATGATGAACTACTATGTCTTACCTCATTTTCTAGATATGTACGTGGATTCATGGGTATGTCGTAGCCTCTGGTCTGAGATGGATATGCAGGTTCATATTCTGAGATGAGCGGGTAATCTTCCTCTTTGTCCTCCTCTTTATGGTAGAAATATTCTTTGAGCTGTGGTACTAATTCATAGTCATGTCCTTCAGTCACACTGCAACCTTCTCTCCCTGTCATAGTTCTCCTTCTGTTGTTAGACCGAAATATTCTCTGACTTCATAGGAAACCACACTCTTCATTTGTCTCACTCTCTTATTCTCTTATTATCTCAGGTCATTCCATACATATTCTCCCAGACCATTCTCTAGTCGACACCCAGATCCACCTCACACAAATGATTTACTCTTCAAAGTTCATCCTCAAGATCCCTTTTCACAAAGCATTATTTTAATCCACAATTTAGAGATTTTAGATACTTACCTCATGGTCCCTTGAAAAACTCTCTTTCTACTACACTGTAGCACTTTTTAGTGTCAACAACAAATTCAGTAATGTACCCCTCCAATATACTATCCATCCAATAATTTACATCACGAGATATCTTACTGTTAACATTTTTTAGGGTTTGGATCAACTCAGGTGTCCAAACTCTAGGCTCACCCCCTTGGAAGCACCTCTTTTGAAATGTTAGTCTTGACAATCACTCTATAAATATAGTAATAAATTCAACAAAGAAAATTTCATGAATTTCTAAGAAAACATACTCACCTAACCATTCTTCCCAGTTCAACCGCAAATCTCTATTATGTTCTTGAGCAAATTCCCTCAGCTTCTAGTCAACCCAGTCCTAGATCTTAGACTTGGTTGGATACCACATCCCCCCTCGACACAGATCCCAATCCTGACAGTAGAACCATTTTTTTTGTTCAATTCTACTTCAACCCAGGTTCACTTAACTAAACACCATCAAACCCAATGATACCATCCCTTTTGACATCACCTACGATGCAGGATAATTCTCACCCTAGGTACTTATCCGAGGTATCTATTGGAGCTACATGAACTAGGTTTTTGTAGCAGTAAAGGGAGCACTCCAACTTTCATAATACTTAACATAACATATCTTCGACAGAACATAAGGATCCACACACAACACTTAACCAGCTAAAACATATATTCATCAATTATGCAGTGTTCATATCATCCATAAAATTTCCCATTAAACAACACTCATTCATGATTATTTAGAAAGGAATAAAGGAACATAACACATCATAACATCATTCACACACAATTAACACCATGATTTTACGTGGAAAACCAAGATGGGAGAAAACCACATAAGCACTTTTCTTATTAATGAGTCGCACTAAATAAGCAGTACTTCATCTTTGTGTGCATAGTCTATAAACTTCTCTTCTTCCTCTCTTACAATGGATCTGCACACACAACCTGTATATCATTACAACTTTCATGTGACTCTCTTCTTCTTACAACATATCCCAAATATAAACTTGCCACAAGTCAAACTTTTCATACTTTTCACTTGCTTACAAAGTCATTAACTAAGTAACCAAAAAATTCCCAACTCATTACATATATATAGGCTTTTCAATAAACAATAATTGTTTCCTAACTAACTCCATGTTTGACATCATCAAACCTCCCTATTCCTTTATTTCTCGACATCGATGTCCAACCACTTTTCTTTAACCTTGTTCGTACCAAAACTATTCTCCCAAAAATATACCAAAACTTTCTAAAGCCAACACAACCTAGAATTTGATCCTTAATATTTTAGGAATTTTTTATTTATTTAATCTTTATTATTAAAATATGATAGAATATAAGTTGAAAATCTCATCAAAGTTTTCTACTAATGCACTTTCTTGTAATCTATTTTGAAAAATTCAACATATATTTACAATGATATGAGTGACCCAACATGTTAACATTGAAGTGAAAGGGATGAAAATATTAAAAAATTCAAATCATGGATATAATTCATACTAATAAGTCATTTAAATCAAACTACAAAATTCCAAAACTGAAAAAATAAAAAAAGCGACTCAAACCCATGGATATTTAATCATTTAATGCATACCGATAATTCACTTAAATAAAACTGCAAAATGCCTACTTGGATAGTTTCCAACTTTGATAAATTTGATAAATGAATAGAACACGTGATCTTGAAAGAAACATAAAGCATGATATTAGGCATTACTTCATTAACAAGATTGGAATGGTGAAAGAAAACATTAAAAAAGATTGAAACAATAAAATGCAATTGATAACAACAAAGAATTTAAGGTTTTCAAACCATACTTTATTTGAATTATTTGAATTATTTTCCATTTTAGTGAAATGAGTTAATGCTTCATCTTTTTTTTCAATGTGGTTCGAAACCTCGAAGGGGAGTTGTTATGTCTACGGTAAGAATTTTTAGGAGCCCACCTAAAGGGGCCTCAACTTGTCGGCTCTAGTTATAGATCCTAACCTAGTGGGGACATTAAGTGAAACCCTTACATATCTATGCATATCCACCCAAGGATTTGACCCCGGGACCTTCTTCTTACAACTCACAGCTCTCAACCACTTGAGCTAAGTTAATGCTCCATTTTATATTATAAAATATGGTTATTATTATTGGTTTAAATATTTTCTAGTGTAAATTCGGAGCTTAAAAAAATTTTGGAAAAAAAATTAATAAAATAATATTTGTGATAGAATACCTCTTCCAACCTTTTTTTATATAAGAATTCAACCATTTCAATGGCTACATTAATAAGTTGATTTAATCCTCACATAATTTGAATAACTCTCCAACAATTCTCCTTCGCTATAAACAAGGTTAAATATGGTAACAAATGAGTCACACAACTTGGAGATGATTACAACTTTCATGTGACTCTCTTATTATTACAACATATCCCAAATATAACCTCGACACAAGTCAAACTTTTCATAATTTTTCACTTGCTTACAAATTCATTAACTAGGTAACCCCAAAATTTCCAACCCATTACATATATAGGATTTTCAATAGCTTGACCATATGCCCACTACTTAGACTTAATAATGTAAGTGGACAAAACAATAATTGTTTCTTAACTAATTCTATGTTTGACATCATCAAACTGCCTTATTCCCTTATTTATCGATCGCTGCGTCCGACCACTTTACTTTAACCTTATTCATACAAAAACTATTCTCCCAAAAATATACCAAAACTTTCTAGGGCCAACACAACCTAAACTTTTCTAGGGCCAACACAACCTAAACTTTGATTGTAAATATTTTACGTTTTCATTTTTTTCATTTAATCTTTATTATTAAAAAATGATAGAATATAAGTTGAAAAAATCATCAAAGTTTTCTACTAATACACTTTCTCATAATCTATTTTGAAAAATTCAACATGAATGAGACAAAATGTTATTGACATATATTTACAATGATATGAGTGACCCTTAACATGTCAATAAAAAAATTCAAATCGTGAATATTATTAATTTAACTCATACCAATAATTCATTTAAATCAAACTACAAAATTCCAAGAATGAAAAGATAAAAAAACAACTCAAACCCATGGATATAATCACTTAATGCATACCCATAATTCTCTTAAATGAAACTACAAAATGCCAACTTGGATAGATTTGACAAATGTAGAGAACACATGATCTTGAAAGAAACGTAAAGCATGAAATTAGGCATTACTTCATTAACAAGATTGGAATGGTGTTATGTCCCAAATTTTTCATTGTGTCACAATAGCCTAATCACATTTTCCATATTCATGAGAGTGTCAAATTGATGCTAAGGGTCAAATAATTGCCAAGGAGAAAAATTACTAGTTTCCTAGGTTGAGGGTGGAAACTTTGGGATTTGGAAAAAAGGGGGACAGTAAATGATGTTTGAACATTAGAATGGCATAAATATTTAATAAATGATATAAATAAATAAATACAAGGGAAAATTAAAGTGACAATTGATCATGAAGACACATGGAGAATGTGAGACCCACACAATCTAGATTTTCTATGCCACATGGAATCCTCCTCTTGTCATTTCGAATCCATAAGAATCCCAAGGGTCTTGGGATGAGTTGGAAGGTCAATATACTTGGAATGAATCAATTTAGGTTGAATTGGAGTGGAAGAGTAACTCCCATGGAAGAGGAAGAGACATTTTGGAGCTAGTGGGGCACTTGGACTAGATTACCTAGCTCTATGACAACAATGGTGAAGATGCTATGACACCTATGACTGAAATCATATATGAAGGCTCACATCTGACATATTTGACATGTCAGGTCGAATTAGACCATCCAAGATGGAGCTCATGTATTTCATGGAGCTTTAATATATTTTTATTTTCAGGTGTAAGCAATAGGGCAGCTCGTGGTTCCTACTATTGCAGCACTTTCTCTCAACCATTTCCATTTTTTATGGCATATTCTTACTCATGGAGGGATTGCGCTTTGGGTGAGCTATTTATCTCTTTGGGGAAGCTTATAATGCCCCATTATTTTTGGTTCTTATGTAAATTCTCTATATTTCAATTTCATAAGATTCTCAGGTTGAAATACTGAAAGATTCCATGTAAAAATGTTAATCAATGAAGAAATAGTGCCATTTCCCCACTATCTTGTTGTGAACCAATGTAATGTTGATGGATTCAAATGGATAATTAAAATACTAATGGTTTATGGATGAATGGACTGTTATTTATGTATTTAAAAGTTCAGAATACTCTTAGGTCGAAATACCCAAAATATTTCATGTATAAATGTTAAACAATGAATAAATAGTGCCATTTCCCCACTACCTTGTTGTGAACCAATATAATGTTGATAGATTCGAATGGCTAAGTAAAATAATGATGGTTTATGGATGAATGGACTGTTATTTATGGATTATATGAGTTTAATTTTCAGTACATAAGAATTTGGAGTTATTTTGTTGAGTTTCATAGCATTTGGAGAAGTTTGCCTAACCTTCCCCCAAGGTTGAAACTAGTCTTTTTGCATCTGATTTAAGGGAGTTATAGCAGACATTAAAAGTTGAATGGTGATGCATAAGAGTTCATATTTATTTCTTTTACATGTCCCATAATTCCATTCAGAAATTTGAGCTGTCTTGAGTGCATTTGGGAAGCCATTTTCAATATTCATTGTGGAGGAATTAGAACCCCAAATTACTAGTCAAAACTCCCACCTCAATCAGAATATTAAACAAGTTTGAAGAAGCCTTTATAGGGTTATACGTATTTCATGAACATAATATTTAACCCTTAATATCATTCATATACCTTCTATGAATATTTGGGAGAATTTGGATCAATTTGGAGACCTAGACATGAAAACTAGTCAAAGGTCGAAATAAGAGAAAAAGTGAAAAATTGGTCATTTAATAAAATTTCCAAAAAGGGACATTACAGTGGTATCAGAGCATGATATTAGCACCTGATGTGGTATGATATTTATGAGTACAAGAATTTAGGGACCACCATTAGATATTGAAACCCAAAAGTGCTTTTGTTGAAGAGGAATCTATGTCTAGGGATGAAAAGTGAAACTCATATGATTGCGAGGAGCATATAAAAATTATGGAACCTATATTTGAAGACATGACCAAGAATATTATGAAAGGATTCAAATTGTTTGCTATCCAAGGTTGGATAAAATATATTTATCTTAAGAAAACCAAGGGGAAAAATGCATGAACTTTCTTGAAGGAGCAAAAGGAGGAGACCCATGAACTACCTAGTTCTGAAATAGGTGAAGTAGAAGAAGTAGTACGTGAAGAGGATCGAAATTCACTCCCAAGTGACTCTAAAAAGATGAATATAGATCACATGAGTATGAAGAAGTTTCTATTGAAAATACTAAAGATCATTTCGATACACACTCTATCTTGGAAATGAAACAAAGAACATCTACTGATGGATGCTTGAACTATGAAGGAGTACCTATTGATGAGTTCTCACAACTCTATGTTGGTGACATAGAGATCAT
The DNA here is from genome assembly GCA_001517045.1 of Pseudotsuga menziesii. Classification (NCBI taxonomy): domain Eukaryota; kingdom Viridiplantae; phylum Streptophyta; class Pinopsida; order Pinales; family Pinaceae; genus Pseudotsuga; species Pseudotsuga menziesii. The sequence continues at coordinate 735,975 of LPNX010589722.1, read as the reverse complement.
ATTTCAAAATGTTGTTGCAAGAAAAATTTATAGTAAACATGAAAATGAATACCTTGTAGTATTTTAAGAAGAAACAAGATCAACTTCTCCATCACCACTTGAGCTTCATGAAGTTGGTCCAAGCAAGAAGGAAGAAGATGAGGAGGTTCATTTGCAAGAGCCTAATTTTATTGAAGGGTCCTTAAATATGAATGAAAATAAGATCCAAGAGTCCCTTATCATACTCCATGACACTCAAGCTTTAGTGTCAAATTATTTTTGGAGAGCTACTTCATTGGAGGAAACATCCTTCCTTGAAGACATGGAGAAGATTCAAAGAGCAATGTGCCACATCAAAGGTAATTTCATGTCTTTGGTTTTTGATGGAAACCATTTGTTTGAATTGTTACATGATGCATACTTGAATAATAATTAGGATACTCATAATCTCACAATTCAAAATGAGCAACTTCTTGAAAAGTTGCAAGATACTTGTTTTTCCTCCTATGTTTCAGATTGTCAAATGGTAGATTGTTTGGAAGATTCTCATGACATGGTGGATCATGAAAAATGTGGAAATTTGAATGTGCTTGATGTGTTTGAATATTATATTTATGATATCCAAAAACTTTATGTGGTGGAAGAGAAACTTGAATTGTCTCTTGATGAAGGTTATGCAATTTTTAAAGAAGAGCATGATTCCTCTACATTGGAACCCATATATGACAAAGGTTTCACACTTTTGAAGGAGATGCATGATACTGCCCATATGGATCCTTCCCATGATGAAACTTCTAAACTTTTTAATCATTTGGGTGAGTTAGTTCATTCTCCTACATCCTACAATTCCATGTTTTGCAGCATTAGTCTCAATGAAGTATGGGTGAAAGGGTTCTTTTTGATGGTGCCACATGAGGAGTATGGAACTCCTAGATTTACTTTTTATTATGGCATGGTTGGAGAACATTATTATTTAAATTTGCAGCAGAATCCTTTGTTACATTATGATGATACACATCTACATGGGTGCACCTATGATGTTCACTTGAGTCACTTGGAGACTCATGATTTTCCTTGCTCCTTGCCTAGTCTATTTGATGTTGGAGGAACTTCATCCCACACTTAGGTGAAGAGATTTGTGATTGAAAAACATTATTATTGGAAGAAACATCCTCCATTATTTCATGATGATATACATATCCATGGGTGTATTGATGAGACTTCTTTGTTCCACTTGAAGTCTTCATGTTTTCTTTGATCCTTATTTGGTTTAGATTTTGGTGGAGGTTCTTCATTCACTTCTTGGCGGAAACAACACATGGATAATTATATTGATGCACATTATATATTTTTGGAGCAACATTATGGGACATGGGATCCTCACCTATGTCATTGGAGCAGATTTTATTGGTCACTTGAAGCTTGTATGCACTTGGAAAATGGTGGTCTACTTACTTGGAGGTATAAGCACTTTCGTGATTTTTTGATGATGCACCTCTTTGATGTACATTTTTATTATGTTATTATGTACTTTGATGATATATATTATGTACTCATGATGTTTGGAATAATTCATACAAGAAAATGGGATCCTGGAACTCCTTTTCCTAATGGTATGGGTTGGAGTGCACTCTTAATTATTGGAGTGCAATACAAGCAATGAGACCCTCGAATAGTTTTTAGTCCCATTGATTTCAATTTTTTGGGGAAACAATCAGTATGGGAGATGGATTCCCCACTTAATAAATTTATTTTAATTATATTAGTGCAGCAGCAAGCATGGTGGTTCCTCTCGAAAATATTCATGGAATCTCAAAGACTCAAAGTTGGGCAACAAAGTGGCAACTTCAAAGAATCATACAAAAAGTAGGTTCTTCAACACCCATGTTTGAAATTGCTTGAGGACAAGCAATATTGGGAAGGGAGGATTTTTCATGTCCCAAGTTTTGCATTGGGTCACAATGGCCTAATCACATTTTCCATATTCATGAGAGTTTGTCAAATTGATGCTAAGGGTCAAATAATTGCCAAGGAGGAAAATTACTAGTTTCCTAGGTTGGGGGTGGAAGCTTTGGGATTTGGAATAAGGGGGTCAATAAATTATGTTTGAACATTAGAATGTAATAAATATTTAATAAAGGATCTAAATAAATAAATACAACGGAAAATCAAAGTGGCAGTTGATCATGGAGACACATGGAGAATGTGGGACCCACACAAGCTAGATTTTCTATGCCACATGGCAGCCTCCTCTTTCTATTTCTAATCCATAAGAAGCACAAGGGTATTTGGATGAGTTAGAAGGTCCATATACTTGGCATGAATCAATTCAGGTCGACTTGGAGTGGAAGAGTAACTCCCATGGAAGACGAAGAGGCATTTTGGAGCTAGTGCATTAGAGGAAATTTCAACTCAAAATGGGCCTCCTAAAATGAACTAATAAAATAATAGCTAAAATAATAAAATAATATTTATTAATTTTGGAGGAAGAAAAGAAAAAAACTACTTTTTTGTTTGTATTTTTGACATATCTCCCTGTGTTTTTACTCAAATTTCGATCGGGAGAGCTTGTTGGATGCGGAATTAAATTTCGCATCCAACGAGCTCTCCCGATCGAAATTTGAGTAAAAACACTGGGAGATATGTCAAAAATACAAACAAAAGAAGTAGTTTTTTTTATGATACCTATCCCCAAATTTATATTAAAAAAGTGTTTAAGACCTATACGTTATTTCAAATTTAAGGCAATTTCATTGGCTAACACATGATGACATGGAATTTGAATAAAAGTTAAAAGGCCCATTTTGAGTTGAAATTTCCTCTAATGGGACACTTGGACTAGATTCCCTAGCTCTATGACAACAATGACGAATATTCTATGACACCTATGACACAAATCAAATATGAAGGATGAAATATGACATATCTGACATGTCAGGTCGAAATAGAGCATCCAAGAGGGCATTCATGTGAGTTGGGGGAGCTCAATGGGATCCTACTCAAATTGGGGGAAGATGGAAGGCTAGGAAAGAAAGGACACATGGCAAATCTTGAGCCCACACCCTAACTCGAATTGGCTTGAGTTTGTGGATGAATTGGTAACCTTAGAAGAATAAGGATGTTTATAAAATACAGGAATGAACCAAGAGAATGGATTTTGTTGATTTGAGAAATTGTCATTTGTGAATTGTGAGAGCTAGTGGATGACTAGTTTTCTTGCCTTAGCCAATTTCGAGGGTGAAAGATTCCCATCCAAGTTGGTGTTTGGAGAGGCCACTCAGGTATTTCATGGAGATTTAATGTATTTTAATTTGCATGTGTAAGCTATAGGGAATCTTGTGGTTCCTTCTATTGGAGCACTTTCTCTCAACCATTTCTGGGTTTTATGGCATATTCTTGCTCATAGAGGGATTGCACTTTGGGTGAGATATTGATCTCTTTGGGGGAGATTATAATGCCCCATTATTTTACATTCTGATTTAAATGATCTTTATTTCAAGTTTAGAAGAATATTAGGTCGAAATACTGAAATATTCCATGTAAAAATTTTAATCAATGAATAAATAGTGCCATTTCCCCACTATCTTGTTGTGAACCAATGTAATGTTGATGGATTTGAATGGATAAGTAAACTACTAATGGTTTATGGATGAATGGGATTTTATTTCTGTATTTAAAATTTCATAAGACTCTCAGGTCGGAATACCCAAAATATTTCATGTATAAATGTTAAACAATGAAGAAACAGTGCCATTTCCCCATTGCCTTGTTGTGGACTAATATAATGTTGATATATTCGAATGTATAAGTAAAATAATGATGGTTTATGGATGAATGGAATTTTATTTATGGATTATATGAGTTTAATGTTCAGTAAATAATCATTTGGATTTATTTTGTTGAGTTTCATGGTATTTGGAGAAGTTTTCCTATCATTCCCCCCAAGGTTGAAACTAGTCTTTTTGCATCTGATTTAAGGGAGTTATAGCATAACTTAAAAGTTGAATGGTGATTCATATGAGTTCATATTTATTTCATTCACATTTTCCCTAATTCCATGCAGAAATTTGATCTGGCTTGAGTGCATTTGGGAAGCCATTTTCAGAATTCATTGTGGGGGAATTAAAAGCCCAAATTACTAGTCAAAACTCCTACCTCGACCAGAATATTAAACAAGTTTGAAGAATCATTTAGAGGGTCATAAATATTCCCTGAACTTCATATTCAAACCTTAATATCAGTCATATACCTTCTATGAATATTTGGGAGCATTTGGACCAATTTGGAGACCTAGACATCAAAACTAGTCAAAGGTCGAAATAGGAGAAAAAGTGAAAAATTGGTCATTTAATAAAATTTCCAAAAAGGGACATTACAAATGGTGAAAGAAAACATTTTTAAAAAATGAAACAATAAATTGAAATGGATAAAAACAAATAATTTAAGGTTTTCAAACCATATTTTATTATAATTATTTGAACTATTTTCTATTTTAATGAAATGAGTTAATGCTCCATATTTTTTTTGTTTAATGTGGTTCACAACCTCAAAGAGGAGTTTCTATGTCCAAATGAATAATTAGAACATCAAGTGATACTCTTATATATCCATTCATATCCACCTGAGGATTTGACCTCAAGACCTTCTGCTTACAACTAACAGTTCTCAACCACTTTAGATAAGTTAATGCTCCATTTTATATCTATAAAATATGGTTATTATTGTTGGTTTAAATATTTTTTTAGAGTGTAAATTCAGAGCTTAAATGAATTTATTTTGCAAAATAAAATTAATAAAAGAATATTTGTGATCTAATACCTCTTCCAACCTTTTTATAGAGGAATTCAACAATTTCAATGGCTACTGTTACGCTGCACCTTATACCCAACACACCTTCAGTTGTACCCTAGGGAGAGAAGGCCAATTGTTCACCACTGGGTCTCATCGTTACATATCCTACTTGCATGATCTAGTGGCCTCTGATTTAGATACAAGACACTCATATTCATTCACAACCATTTTGGACATCCTCTCGGCCCTTCAATCAGTGGTTCCTTGCTCTCCCTGACCATATTTCCTCAAAGGAAAACCACCCTCCATGCCAGGCCTTTTCATGCTTTGAGGAGGGCATTGAGGGATTTTACAGCATTCTAGGGGTTAGATGGGGTATAATGCCCTCCCTCCAGCTCACTCCATCCTTTCATTTAGATTGATTCGCCTATCTGAGCATGTTTTGGCACCTAGGGATACAAATACCCCATGCATCCTACCTTAAGCCTACCTTGGGATATATTTTATTATTATTTTCTTTTAATTTTCACTTAACATTTTATAATTTCAAATTGACTTATTTTTAAGACATGTAGTCTTGGATATTTTAAACAGTGAGTGTGAGATCATATAAATAGATCTCCTCACCTTCATTTTAAAGACGAATCTTGTGGGATAAATAATTATGCACTTATTTTACCCTTCTTAGGGTTTCTTGGAATGGATGTACTCCTCTTGAGGATGTTTTCTCATTAACGCAAACTATTTTTATAGTAATTCTTTGGTGAATCTATGCTTTGGGTGATTCTTCGATTTGTTGGACGAACACAAGCATAAGGAGGTCAAGTTTCTTACCTTTTTGTTGGATGTTAGTGGATGTGCATGTCTGAGACTTAGTGGTAGCCTTAGAGCTGCACTTTTCCCTAGGATAGGCGATTACCTTCCTTCTTGTCACCTTAGCAAACAATGACACATCTCCTTATGAGGGTTCCCTAGGGTTTCTCCTTAGTTTTTCTAGGTTAGTTTCTTAACCTAGGACCCTTCCTCACTTGGTTATCCATATTCCTAAGAATCCCTAGGTTGGGTAGGGCTTGTGCTGTGGTTTCCCTAGGTCCTCACAGTACTTTCTTTTGCAAACCTAGTCTAGGGTTAGATGTTAGAGTAATTTATGGTTATCTAGTTCATTAGGTTAGTTTTTGGTTTAGTTTAGGAGTTAGTTTTGAACTAGGTTAGGGTCATCTCATAGGTTTCAATGCTCTAAAATAATCCCTCCTCAAATCCTCACTTCACTCCTTGTCACCCCTAATTACCTTCGTTGGATACTTACCATTTCTCGTTGCTCCAAAGCCAACCCTTTTCTACCTTCATCAGTCACTCAACAACCCTTGCTAGCCCTCTTCCAGCCCTCGTTACCCTCTCCATTGGCTTCTCTTCTATATTGTTTTCCTATCATTTTATTCCCTCCCCTAAAGCCTACTCCTTTTTCCATGAGATACCTTTTCAACATCCTTTTCCTCTTCCGCAACCTTTTCCTTCCCTTTCATCACCATAAACCTTTCACTACTCCTTTCACCTCGTGACTCCTTCCACGATCTATACTCACTGCTATCCTCTCTTTCACTCCCTTTATGCCCGTAAATCAATTGTAGATGGGCTGTCATACCCTCTGCTACCTTTCTTTCCACCCAAACCATCCTATAAATCTCATGAGCATGCTATCCCTCGAGCCTCCATCCACAATACTACTAGTTTATTGGGGTTTATTGCATACCCATCCCAGGATCCTTGACCATGTTAAGGTAGCCAGAAGCTTTCCCTTACAATGGAAACCTTCTCTTACCCATCCCAGGATCCTAGAACTAGAACAACCACTCTGCATCTGTTGGAATATCGTTCAGAGTGGTGTGTTCAGGACTAGTAGATGGTAGCTAGTGCTCAATCTTAAAGTATTGTCATTGGTGGCAATCTGCTATAAAGAGAAGGGGAACTGATGTCAAATGGATGTGTCAATCTACTAAAAAAGAGGTAGGCACACTGGTATCAATGGATAAAAACTCTTAATCGAAAGTCGGAAGATATTTACATCGAAAGCTGAATGACTTTCCCAGCCGCAACGGCGGAAAAGGAAAGGTTAATCCACAAATTCTGTTGAGCGGGCGGGAAAACTCTTAATTGGAAGTCGGAAGATATTCACATTGGAAGTTGAATGACTTTCCCAGCCACAACGACGAAAAAGGAAAGGTTAAAGACACGCGCGACTATAAGCATCAGCAGTCGGAGCGCTTTGGACTTCAGACGCTTAGTTGCTTGGGGAGCCGCAACGGCGGAAGGATAGTGACTTTCTCATCTACAACAGCAGAAGACGGAAAGACTATGGGCTCCACGGCAAAGAAACATATCGGCGAGTGGAAGAATAAAAAACTACAGAAGAATAGTCTTATTCACAGCCGCAACGGCGGAAGACCATCAGACTGCGAGTTCCGCGGTCAACATTGACAAAAGGAAATTTATATGGCGGATGGTTAGCTCATTGAGGAACCACAACGGTGGAGAATGAAAGAACAAAAGGTTCCGACGTGAAACTAAACAATCAGCCAACTAAGGCAAATACATCGGAGAAGAATACCGAGACTGAAGCCGATTATCTTTCCGCAACGGCGGGGGTATAAGCAAATAAACTTCCGATGAATTTAAACAAGCAGCGGCTCAACTCCAGCATTGGACAAGGTTTCTCTCAAGAATCACGAGATTTCTATCATTCAAGCAATTGATGACCAAAATCACAGAAGGAGATAAACAACACAGATGGCTTAAAAGAGCAGAGGAAGTCTCCATATTTAGAATCGAGCCCAGGACTCTTTGAACTAGAAGCAGTGGAACATGAAGAGTCTAGCACAGTATTGGTTCGATGAGGAGCCAATGGGATCAGAGAATTAGAGTATGACTTTTTGTGGAATGCAGAGAGTCAGGCAAGCTCGGTATTCGAAGGGTTTTTTTTTCAGTTAGAGATCTTGAGAATCTATGGTATTCGTGGAATGTGAATCGTTTTTGTACATATCAGCGTTCGATATGTTGAGAGTCTTGACAGTTAGAAATCTATGAATGGTTTCTCATTTGCAATTAGATGGTACATGAAGAGTCCGTAACCGTTTCTGTAATGAATGGAGAGAATGAGAACCGACTGGAATTTTTATATATATATATATATATATATATATATATATTGTAGCAAGCAGAATAGATTGTGAGCTATTTAAGGAGAGAAATGGTGTGCAGAGTATTAAGAGATCAGTACTATAAACTAATACTGAATGAGCAAAGCAGTAGAGCAGAGGAACTAAAGAATGTGCTGAACAGTTGAATAGAACAGAGGAGCAGAGAGCCAATGTTGAACATAGCAGAGTGGTTTGGTAAGCAGAGACATATCTGTATTGTTGAATTTTGATTCTATTGGAAAGTCTAGCAAATAAGGGAGGTAGGGAGGTGCTAGGGGAGACTTTATGTCTCTGTCTACAAGTGGGTGCTTGTAGAGATTGAAGATTGGTGTCTTCACTCAGTTGGTGCTGGGATAAACTGGAAGTTGGTGCTCCCACCCAGTTGGTGCTAGGTCACAATGAGAGTTGATGCTCTCAGCAAGTTGGTGCTTGCATTTAGAGGTTGCAGCCTCTTTGAATCGGTGCTCAAATAAGAAGTGATGTACAGCCATTGAAGCCTTTGACATCATAACAAGAAGATGTTTTTCCCTTATGAGTTTCCTCGTGAAATATCTGTGTATCATATATGTGATTAAATGTTGTGATTGAATGCTGTATTTTATGTTATCTACTCTTATGTTTATAACTTTGAATTCATAGCAAAGATTGACTGCCATAAAGTTTATTGATTCTAAGTTAAAACAAGTATATTGTAACCAATCTTAACTAACTGATTCACCCCCCCTCTCAGTTATTTTATACCTGTAACAGCATATACCCATGTGATCAGAACAGTAATTTGGGCAATCTGTCAAATCATTATCACTCTACAATTTTTGCAGTTGTCACTGAAATTTTGAAAAATAGTTGATTTTAAATCAACGATATCTCCGATTTTAGAACTCCAAATGATATGGTTTGTTTTTCGAAACTGTGTATTTTTACAAGAGGAATTTAGATATGCAACTTGTTTCTTATGAAACTATGCAAAATGTTTCAGAAATTGATCTGAAAATTGCCACCCAATTCAAAAATTTCCCACTTGTGCCAAGGAAAGTGCTCTGATACTAGATGTGAGAAACCTACTGCAATAAATATTGAAAATGCACGATATAATGGAAATAATAGAATATAGAAGGAATTTTATTGATCGCATGCCACTTCGAGGGGGAAACCTCCTTTGAGAAAGCTCAATACAAATAACTCTTGGATACCTTCATTGGCCTCAACACTTACTTATATACTAAGTCTAATATAAACAAATATTACTCCCCATGAATGTGGGATAATGCAATATACTCATGGGAAAACTTACAAAGCATATGAATCCAACAACAATATACTTATCAAAGTAAAGATAAGGGTTGACATGGATTCTTAACAACAACCCTTTCTTTCCTAGGTTCTCCTTGTGATTCATCAAGTAGATTGTGCATTTCCCTTAATGCATCTTCATCTTTAATTAAATCCATACAAATGTTCAAAAATATTCTTAGTGCACTTAGCTTTACCCGATGTTTCTTTATGATTGATCGGTCAAAGTGGGGTGGCATGTCGTAGATAGGAACATAATCATATACTGGCGATGGAGCAGACGTTGAACTTCTCTTTTTCTTTAATAGAAACTCATTTCTAGCTTCAAAGAAACATTCCTTTTCCTTCTGGAAATCAAATGGTAATGGTCACTGCATAGCTAGTCAAATTCTTGGATTCCGCTGGTTGTTATAACTTCCTCTATCCTCCCCTTTCATAGATCGTCTTCGTGTGACTACAATGATAGTAGGTTTCTTCTCTCTTGGTTCTGCTGAGATCTTCTGAACATTTTGGTTATCTTTCTCTTTCCACTTTGCTATAAGTTGAGGACAACATTCAATGACATGATCTAGTGCTCTACAATATATGCACATTGAACATGGGTTCTATTAGTGTCTTGCGAAATGCCCCGGTTGACCATAGTTGTCAAAAATTACATATAATCTACCTCATCCTCACCCATGAAATCCAATTCATGGATGATTGAACTATGCTCCACTTCCTTCAGCATGTTCCTCTTCTTTCATTCGATATGTATCTATTGTACGTTCTGTGAGCAACTGATATGCTCGACAATATTTTTCAGCATGACCCACTAATCTATATAATTTAAAAAATAGGTTCTTAGTAGTACTTACAATCTTCTATAGCAGATAGAATTCCTCTGGTCAATGTACTCTAGTCTAATGAATTCCGCACCAATCTCAAGCTCCATGTTTTAAAGGATTAGGAGCTCCTGCATCTATATAGTCCTGGAATGTTGGGCATTGATCCCTATGGTGCCCCTTTGTCTTGCATATTGTACACCAAACTTATTCTCTTATGTCTTTTCCCTTTTTGATATCTTGAATCTGCAATGACAAATTTTCCAACTACAACTGGATATGAACCATGCCTGCACCAATTTATCCAACATGTGATTCCTCTAATTTCATAGCGAGCTTAAGGGCATCAGTCTATGACACAATATCTTATTGCATCAATGGAACTATGATATAAAGTAGTAATGCGGCTATAAACCACTCCTTATGTTGAACATCAGTCACCTGAAAACTCACACGAGCCATAAACCTCTTGTCAAAGTTCCATACGGATTCAGTTGTTAACTACTTGATTTATTTCAACTTAGTAATGCACTGTGACCTGGCTTTTGGAATTCATCTTTTAACCTGGCCTTGATTTATGTTAATGTATTTTGTGTTGTGCCAACTGACACATTGGAAAATTTCATGAACCAATCTAACGCACGGCCTCAGAAAGTCATAATTAGCATTGCTCTTTTCACATTTGTCATCTTGCACTTTCTTAATAGTCCGTATGACTTCACATAGAAACCAATGCGTATATGGATCTTCCGACCCATTCTAATGAAATTTTCATGTCATCCTCGGTCATATTGATCCTAGGGGGTACTTATTTACTCGATATTAAAGGACCAACAATTGTAACTTTACTATTAGGAAAAGTGCTACCCTGACTACTACCACTATTGTTACTTGCTTGCAAAAACTATGATTAACTACTATGTCTTACCTCATTTTTTGGATATGTACGTGGGTTCATGGGTATGTCGTAGCCTCTGGTCTGAGATGGATATGCAGGTTCATATTCAGAGATGAGCTAGTAATCTTCCTCTTTGTCCTCCTCTTTATGGTAGAAATATTCTTTGAGCTGTGGTACTAATTCATAGTCATGTCCTTCAGTCACATTGCAACCTTCTCTCCTTGTCATAGTTCTCCTTCTGTTGTTAAACCAAAATATTCTCTGACTTCATAGGAAACCACACTCTTGATTTGTCTCACTCTCTTCTTCTCTTATTATCTCAGGTCATTCCATACATATTCTCCCAGACCATTCTCCAGTTGACACCCAGATCCACCTCACACAAATGATTTACTCTTCAAAGTTCATCCTCAAGATCCCTTTTCACAAAGCATTATTTTAATCCACAATTTAGAGATTTTAGATACTTACCTCATGGTCCCTTGAAAAACTCTCTTTCTACTACACTGTAGCACTTTTTAGTGTCAACAACAAATTCAGTAATGTACCCCTCCAATATACTATCCATCCAATAATTTACATCGCAAGATATCTTACTGTTAACATTTGTTAGGGTTTGGATCAACTCAGGTGTCCAAACTCTAGGCTCACCCCCGCACCTCTTTTGAAATGTTAGCCTCGACAATCACTCTATAAATATAGTAATAAATTCAACAAAGAAAATTTCATGAATTTCTAAGTAAACATACTCACCTAACCATTCTTCCCGGTTCAACCGCAAATCTCTATTATGTTCTTGAGCAAATTCCCTCAGCTTCTAGTCAACCCAGTCCTAGATCTTAGACTTGGTTGGATGCCAAATCCCCCCTCAACACAGATCCCAATCCTAATAGTAGAACCATTTTTTTTGTTCAATTCTACTTCAACCCAGGTTCACTTAACTAAACACCATCAAACCCAACAATACCATCCCTTTCGACATCACCTACGATGCAGGATAATTCTCACCCTAGGTACTTATCCGAGGTACCTATTGGAGCTACAGGAACTAGGTTTTTGTAGCAGCAAAGGGAGCACTCCAACTTTCATAATACTTAACATAACATATCTTTAACAGAACATAAGGATCCACACACAACACTTAACCAGCTACGGCATATATTCATCAATTATGTAGTGTTCATATCATCCATAAAATTTCCCATTAAACAACACTCATTCATTATTATTTAGAAAGGACTAAAGGAACACAACACATCATAACATCATTCACACACAATTAACACTATGATTTTACGTGGAAAACCAAGATGGGAGAAAACCACATAAGCACTTTTTTTATTAATGAGTCGCACTAAATAAGCACTTCATGTTTGTGTACACAATCTATAAACTTCTCTTCTTCCTCTTCTTACAATGGATCTGCACACACAACCTGTATATCATTACAACTTTCATGTGACTCTCTTCTTCTTACAACATATCCCAAATATAAACTTGCCACAAGTCAAACTTTTCATACTTTTCACTTTCTTACAAAGTCATTAACTAAGTAACCCAAAATTCCCAACTCATTATATATATGCTTTTCAATAAACAATAATTGTTTCCTAACTAACTCCATGTTTGACATCATCAAACCTCCCTATTCCTTTATTTCTCGACAGCGATGTCCAACCACTTTTCTTTAACCTTGTTCGTACCAAAACTATTTTCCCAAAAATATACCAAAACTTTCTAAAGCCAACAAAACCTAAGATTTGATCCTTAATATTTTGGGAATTTTTTATTTATTTAATCTTTATTATTAAAATATGATAAAATATAAGTTGAAAATCTCATCAAAGTTTTCTACTAATGCACTTTCTCGTAATCTATTTTGAAAAATTCAACATATATTTACAATGATATGAGTGACTCAACATGTTAACATTGAAGTGAAAGGAATAAAAATATTAAAAAATTAAAATCATGGATATTATTCATACTAATAAGTCATTTAAATCAAACTACAAATTTCCAAAACTGAAAAAATAAAAAAAGCGACTCAAACCCATGGATATTTAATCATTTAATGCATACCGATAATTCACTTAAATAAAACTGCAAAATGCCTACTTGGATAGTTTCCAACTTTGATAAATGAATAGAACACGTGATCTTGAAAGAAACATAAAGCATGATATTAGACATTACTTCATTAACAAGATTGGAATGGTGAAAGAAAACATTAAAAAAGATTGAAACAATAAAATGCAATTGATAACAACAAAGAATTTAAGGTTTTCAAACCATACTTTATTATCATTATTTTCCATTTTAGTGAAATGAGTTAATGCTTCATCTTTTTTTTCAATGTGGTTCAAAATTTCAGAGGGGAATTGTTATGTCAACAGTAAGAATTCTTAGGGGCCCACCTAAAGGGGCCTCACCTTGTCGGCTCTAGTTATAGATCCTAACCTAGTGGGGACATCAAGTGAGACCCTTACATATCTATGCGTATCCACCCAAGGATTTGACCCCAAGACCTTCTTACAACTCACAGCTCTCAACCACTTGAGCTAAGTTAATGCTCCATTTTATATTATAAAATATGGTTATTATTATTGGTTTAAATATTTTCTAGTGTAAATTCGGAGCTTAAAAAAAATCTGGAAAAAAAATTAATAAAATAATATTTGTGATAGAATACCTCTTCCAACCTTTTTTTATATAAGAATTCAGCTATTTCAATGGCTACATTAATAAGTTGATTTAATCCTCAAATAATTTGAATAACTCTCCAACAATTATCCTTCACTATAAACAAGGTTAAATATGGTAACAAATGAGTCACACAACTTGGAGATCATTACAACTTTCATGTGACTCTCTTCTTATTACAACATATCCCAAATATAACCTCGACACAAGTCAAACTTTTCAGAATTTTTCACTTGCTTACAAATTCATTAACTAGGTAACCCCAAAATTTCCAACCCATTACATATATATAGGATTTTCAATAGCCTAACCCCTGTGCCCACTACTTAAACTTAATAATGTAAGTGGACAAAACAATAATTGTTTCTTAACTAACTCTATGTTTGACATCATCAAACCGCCTTATTCCCTTATTTCTCGATTGTTGCATCCGACCACTTTGCTTTAACCTTGTTCATACCAAAACTATTCTCCCAAAAATATACCAAAACTTTCTAGGGCCAACACAACCTAAACTTTGATTGTAAATATTTTACGTTTTTATTTTTTTCATTTAATCTTTATTATTAATAGAATATAAGTTGAAAAAATCTTCAAAGTTTTCTACTAATACACTTTCTCATAATCTATTTTGAAAAATTCAACATGAATGAGACAAAATGTTATTGACATATATTTACAATGATATGAGTGACTCAACATGTCAATAAAAAAAATTCAAATCGTGAATATAATTAATTTAACTCATACCAATAATTCATTTAAATCAAACTACAAAATTCCAAGAATGAAAAGATAAAAAAACAACTCAAACCCATGGATATAATCACTTAATGCATACCCATAATTCTCTTAAATGAAACTACAAAATGCCAACTTGGATAGATTTGACAAATGTAGAGAACACATGATCTTGAAAGAAACATAAAGCATGAAATTAGGCATTACTTCATTAACAAGATTGGAATAGTGTCATGTCCCAAATTTTTCATTGTGTCACAATAGCCTAATCACATTTTCCATATTCATGAGAGTGTCAAATTGATGCTAAGGGTCAAATAATTGCCAAGGAGAAAAATTACTAGTTTCCTAGGTTGGGGGTGGAAACTTTGGGATTTGGAAAAAGGGGGACAATAAATGATGTTTGAACATTAGAATGGCATAAATATTTAATAAAGGATATAAATAAATAAATACAAGGGAAAATCAAAGTGACAATTCATCATGAAGACACATGGAGAATGTGAGACCCACACAATCTAGATTTTCTATGCCACATGGAATCCTCCTCTTGTCATTTCGAATCAATAAGAATCCCAAGGGTCTTGGGATGAGTTGGAAGGTCAATATACTTGGAATGAATCAATTCAGGTTGAATTGGAGTGGAAGAGTAACTCCCATGGAAGAGGAAGAGGCATTTTGGAGCTAGCGGGACACTTGGACTAGATTACCTAGCTCTATGACAACAATGATGAAGATGCTATGACACCTATGACAGAAATCATATATGAAGGCTGACATCTGACATATTTGACATGTCAGGTCGAAATAGATCATCCAAGATGGAGCTCATGTATTTCATGGAGCTTTAATGGATTTTTATTTTCAGGTGTAAGCAACAGGGTAGCTCGTGGTTCCTACTATTGCAGTACTTTCTCTCAACCATTTCCATTTTTTATGGCATATTCTTACTCATGGAGGGATTGCACTTTGGGTGAGCTATTTATCTCTTTGGGGAAGCTTATAATGCCCCATTATTTTTGGTTCTTATGTAAATTCTCTATATTTCAATTTCATAAGAATCTCAGGTTGAAATACTGAAAGATTCCATGTGAAAATGTTAATCAATGAAGAAATAGTGCCATTTCCCCACTATCTTGTTGTGAACCAATGTAATGTTGATGGATTCAAATGGATAACTAAAATACTAATGGTTTATGGATGAATGGACTGTTATTTATGTATTTAAAAGTTTAGAATACTCTCAGGTCAAAATACCCAAAATATTTCATGTATAAATGTTAAACAATGAAGAAACAGTGCCATTTCCCCACTACCTTGTTGTGAACCAATATAATGTTGATAGATTCGAATGGATAAGTAAAATAATTATGGTTTATGGATGAATGGACTGTTATTTATGGATTATATGAGTTTAATTTTCAGTACATAAGAATTTGGAGTTATTTTGTTGAGCTTCATAGCATTTGGAGAAGTTTGCCTAACCTTCCCCCAAGGTTGAAACTAGTCTTTTTGCATCTGATTTAAGGGAGTTATAGAAGACATTAAAAGTTGAATGGTGATGCATAAGAGTTCATATTTATTTCTTTTACATGTCCCCTAATTCCATTCAGAAATTCGAGTTGTCTTGAGTGCATTTGGGAAGCCATTTTCAATATTCATTGTGGAGGAATTAGAACCCCAAATTACTAGTCAAAACTCCTACCTCGATCAGAATATTAAACAAGTTTGAAGAAGTGTTTATAGGGTTATAATTATTTCATGAACATCATATTCAACCCTTAATATCATTAATATACCTTCTATGAATACTTGGGAGCATTTGGATGAATTTGGAGACCTAGACATCAAAACTAGTCAAAGGTCGAAATAAGAGAAAAAGTGAAAAATTGGTCATTTAATAAAATTTCCAGAAAGGGACATTACAGTGGTATCAAAGCATGATATTAGCACCTGATGTGGTATGATATTTATGAGGACAAGAATTTAGGGACCACCATTAGATATTGAAACCCAAAAGTGCTTTTGTTGAAGAGGAATCTATGACTAGGGATGAAAAGTGAAACTCATATGATTGCGAGGAGCATATAAAAATTATGGAACCTATATTTGAAGACATGACCAAGAATATTATGAAAGGATTCAAATTGTTTGCTATCCAAGGTTGGATAAAATATATTTATCTTAAGAAAACCAAGGGGAAAAATGCATCACCTTTCTTGAAGGAGCAAAAGGAGGAGACCCATGAGCCACCTAGTTCTGAAATAGGTGAGGTAGAAGAAGTAGTACATGAAGAGGATCGATATTCACTCCCAAGTGACTCTGAAAAGATGAATATATATCACATGAGTATGAAGAAGTTTCTATTGAAAATACCGAATATCATTTCGATACACATTCTATCTTGGAAATGATACAAAGAACATCTACTGATGGATGCTTGAACTATGAAGGAGTACCTACTGATGAGTTCTCACAACTCTATGTTGGTGACATAGAGATCAGATTTCAAAATGTTGTTGCAAGACAAATTTATAGTAAACATGAAAATGAATACCTTGTAGTATTTGAAGAAGAAACAAGATCAACTTCTCCATCACCACTTGATCTTCATGAAGTTGGTCCAAGCAAGAAGCAAGAAGATGAGGAGGTTCATTTGCAAGAGCCTAATTTTATTGAAGGGTCCTTAAATATGAATGAAAATAAGATCCAAGAGTCCCTTAGCATACTCCATGACACTCAAGCTTTAGTGTCAAATTATTTTTGGAGAGCTACTTCATTGGAGGAAACATCCTTCCTTGAAGACATGGAGAAGATTCAAAGAGAAATGTGCCACATCAAAGGTAATTTCATGTCTTTGATTTTTTATGGAAACCATTTGTTTGAGCTTAATGAATTGTTACATGATGCATACTTGAATAATAATTAGGATACTCATAAGCTCACAATTCAAAATGAGCAACTTCTTGAAAAGTTGCAAGATACTTGTTTTTCCTCCTATGTTTCAGATTGTCAAATGGTAGATTGTTTGGAAGATTCTCATGACATGGTGGATCATGAAAAATGTGGAAATATGAATGTGCTTGATGTGTTTGAATATTATATTGATGATATCCAAAAACTTTCTGTCGTGGAAGAGGAACTTGAATTGTCTCTTGATGAAGGTTATGCAATTTTTAAAGAAGAGCATGATTCTTCTACATTGGAACCCATATATGACAAAGGTTTCACACTTTTGAAGGAGATGCATGATACTGCCCATATGGATCCTTCCCATGATGAAACTTCTGAACTTTTTAATCATTTGGGTGAGTTAGTTCATTCTCCTACATCCTACAATTCCATGTTTTGCAACATTAGTCTCAATGAAGTATGGGTGAAAGGGTTCTTTTTGATGGTGCCACATGAGGAGTATGGAACTCCTAGATTTACTTTTTATTATGACATGGTTGGAGAAAATTCTTATTTAAATTTGCAGCAGAATCCTTTGTTACATTATGATGATACACATCTACATGGGTGCACCTATGATGTTCACTTGAGTCACTTGGAGACTCATGATTTTCCTTGCTCCTTACCTAGTCTATTTGATGTTGGAGGAACTTCATCCCACACTTAGGTGAAGAGCTTTGTGATTGAAGAACATTATTATTGGAAGAAACATCCTCCGTTATTTCATGATGATATACATATCCATGGGTGTATTGATGAGACTTCTTTGATCCACTTGAAGTCTTCATGTTTTCTTTGATCCTTATTTGGTTCAGATTTTGGTGGAGGTTCTTCATTCACTTCTTGGATGAAAGAACACATGGCTAATTATATTGATGCACATTATATATTTTTGGAGCAGCATTATGGGACATGGGATCCTCACCTATGTCATTGGAGCATATTTTATTGGTCACTTGAAGCTTGTATGCACTTGGAAAATGGTGGTCTACTTACTTGGAGGTATAAGCACTTTCGTGATTTTTTGATGATGCACCTCTTTGATGTACCTTTTTATTATGTTATTATGTACTTTTATGATATATATATATATATATATATATATATATATATATATTACTGAAACGATTATAGGCCTTTTAAATTGATTTCCTGGCTAATCAGCTGCCAGTAGCTTTACAATCAGAGATTCTAATACAACCTATACATAGAGTCCAAAGTTTCAGACATCTTAATTGCTCCCTTTACCAACTATCTGGAATTTGCTGAGAAGACAAAGAACATCAAGAAGAGCTTAAACAAAGAGAAGGAAAATAGAATAGATGATGCAAATTACAATGAGAGAGGAAGAATTCAGCGATCTGATAATGGATTCTTCCTTGACAATTATAGAGGCGTGCCTTTGAGCTGGAGGAAGAACATGCTACTGCACCTTTCCCTCTGTCAAAAGAGGACGTGGAATGCTGTCAAAACCGGGTGTGATCTGAAGACTGCCCATCAATATTCTAAAAGACAGGCCAAAAGCAAATCACAAAGAGAGACTTTTACTAAACCGGCTCAAACATTATAGTGCTTCAGATTCTTGATTTGGATCTCAACGAATGCCTTGCTGGGCACTAATAACGCTGGGAGATATCGATGGAGGCATACATCTCCATGATAAACATATTCAAATCCATAAACAGATAATTCTATGGCAAGAAAGATTTACCATAATTGACCAGCTTAAAGAATGTAATCCAATCAAAAAGAAGAGTCTCCAGCGCTGTTTTTTAGCCAGCCTATGCCCAATTCCATTTCCCCAATGCTGGGAATGGCAGAGATGAAAGAGATTAAAGGCTGGAGAGATCTGCCTGATAAAGGCTTGATTCTTTAATTCTGAAGAGACTTGGAGAGAATTACTCTGTTCCACTCGATCCTCCTAGCTTCCTCTAATCGAACTATCCCTCAAGAGCCTCAGCCTTCACGTGGGATCTTCAAAGACTGAGATCTGAATAAGCTTATTTCTTTCATTGACTGGGAACTGTATACACTTAATTATTCATTGAAAGAGGTCTGTAAACACTTATTTATTCATAGACTGAGGGCTGTATACACTTATTTCTTTGTATACACTTATTTATTTCAAGGGCAGGACCAAGAACCAGAACTTCACTGACCCTAGGGGATAGGCATGTAATCTTCATTTCCATTTACTATGATGATTCCTTTGCTTAACGAGGCACCAGTATTGGCTTCATTGTTTGCTATTTGATTGAGGTTTCAGAGGACGTGGTAACACTTAACTTCTTTAAAGGATTTCAGCTGAAAAGTGATTTTTCGGTGATAGTGGGCCAATCCCATACAGTTGAGGGCTTTCTTTAGATTGAGAGCCTGCATGATGATTCGGGAGTCACCAATAATAACCAACTTATTTATAGACAGACTTCTGGCTTGCATCAGTCCTTGCCAAATGGCAAGGATTTCAGCAATGTTATTGGAATTTTGTCCCAATCCCCAGGCAAATTTGAGAATAATATTCCCTGACATGTCTAGAATGGATCCTCCACTTCCCGCAGGTCTGGGGTTCCCTTTCGAGGCCCCATCTACATGCAGTATATGCTTGTTCAGAGAGGATCTCCATTTTATAAATTCTTGCTCCTCTAGCCTGATTTACCATTGAGAGAAATGCTTAACAATGTTCTTGGTTCTGGTCAGCAGGTCTGGATCTAGCCCTTGAAACCAACTATACTCCTTTTTGTCCGGGCTAGCTTCATTGGTGATTTTGGAATTTGAGGCTACCAGCTCTCCTATCAGCGCCTTTACTTTGGTTGCAACTTGGGCAGGTGAAACTGCCTTGTCCCTGAAAATTATGTTATTTCGTTCCAGCCACAATTTCCAGCAGTAAATTTTAGGAATCCACATCCAGCAGTGCTTTAATAAGTTCAGACCAGAGAAGGAGAAGGGTGCATAGTCAGTCCAGGAAGCAAACAAGGAAGAGATGGAAGGAGGGGGGGCCAGGTTCAGCTGTGCAAGCAGGGAATTCCAGAGATCTAGAGCGTAGGGGCACTGAAGAAAGAGATGGGTCGAACTTTCCTTGTGACAGGCACAGAGAGGGCATCTTGAGGGCCCCTCCCATCCTATTTTCAACAGGTTGTCCCAAGTTAGAATGCTGTCATGAAGAAGGGACCAACAGAAGTGATCTATTTTGGGAAGAGAGGGAAGAAGCCAGAGATTTTTCCACCTAGAGGGGTCCGGAGCTACCCAAGGAATGGCTTTTAAGGAAGCATAGCCAGCAGCAGCATTGTAAAGGCATGAGGAGGAGCCCCAGCCTCTTTTGTCCTTCAGCTTCGCAGAAGTGGGGGAGAGACCTTGAAGAGCCTCTAAGAGGGAGCTTGCTTCAGTCTCGAGATCATGAGGGACAGCCCCCAGGTCCCAATTTTTCCAAGTGTCATCCGGGCTCCAGCTGGATAAATCCCAAAGAGTGAATTTGATGTTCAAGTGAAGCCAATTTTTGATATTCTCCAGTCCTTCCATATCTTTTAAGGGGGACTGCCCTAGAATGGAGTCATCCCAGAAATTAATTTTGGAGCCATTTCCCAGAATCCAAGTGAGTTTTGAGGTAATCAAATCAAGGGATTTGAGACAAAGAGCAAGGATAGGAGAGCCTTTCCTTGTGCTGTGAGGGTTATCGAGGCACCTCTCTTTGTGCCCTCTGAAGTACTTTGTCCTTAGCGCTTTGGAGCTCCATGTTGTTTTACCTCTTATCATTTTCCACAGGATCTTGCTGCCCATAGCCAAATTCTGAGTGGCCACATCTCTGATTTGCAGCCCACCTTCACATTTGGGGGATTTGACCTTATCCCAGCTAATAAGGTGCATTTTCCTTCCTGTATTCCTTCCCCCTTCCCAAAGGAATTTTCTCAGTAGGTTGTCTATATCTTTCACGATTCCTTTTGGGGCTAACAACATCGAAGCCTGGTAGAGAGGAAGGGAGGTTAGGACAGAGTTAATGAGAATAGTTTTACCTGCTTTATTTAACCAGGAAGCCCCCCAAGCCATGATTTTGGCCTTAAGTTTGTCCACCAAAGGCAGCCAAATGCTCCTTCTGGGTGTAGCTTTGACCAGTGGAATTCCAAGATATTTTATGGAGTCCCACGTGGAGGTTCCTTCCATTTCCAGCATTCTTGAGATACCTGTCATTTCAATGGGGGGGCAGTTCCAGCCATAAATTTTGCTTTTCCTCAAGCTGATTTCACTACCTGAGATGTCAGTGTAAGCGTCCAACTTTTTCTTGAAGGATCTTGCTGTGGCTAGGTTAGCCTGACCCAATAGAAGGGTATTGTCAGCAAATTGAGCATGGTTAATTTTCTTCACTCTAGGGGTAATTGTGAGCCCCTTTAGAGAGCATTGCTGAAGACAATTGTCCAGCTAGAAACTAAGGACCGAAGCTTGAATGACATAGAGCAAGGGGGACAAGGGACAACCCTGCCTAAGTCCCCTAGAGGCATGGAAGAAATTAGCTAGTCTCCCATTTAACAAGGGGGCGATCCAAGGTCCTGAGATACAGGCTCTAATCCAGCTGATTAAATGGGGATGGAATCCTAGCTTGAACATAACAGCAAAGAGAAAATTTAGCCGAACTTTATCAAAGGCATTAGCGAGGTCCAGTTTAACAATCATACCTTTCTCCTTCCGCTGGCAGCTTGAGTGAATGGCCTCTTGGACCAGGATGATGTTGTCCTGAATATGTCTGTCCTTGATGAAACCCCCCTGATTTTTCGGAATGATCCTAGGAAGAACATTTTTTATTCTGTTTGCAATGACTTTAGTGATTATTTTGTACCCTGTATTGCAGAGAGAGATAGGCCGGAATATGGAAAAGCTTTGGGCCCCTTTCTCTTTCGGAATTAACGCCAGGAAGGATGAGTTAGTGCTCCCTCCTATTTTGCTGGAGTTATACGATTTCCTCACCATCTTGACCAGATCCTTCTGAATGATGTCCCAGCATGCAATGTAGAATCTTCCCGTGAACCCATCTGGCCCTGGAGCTTTATCAGGGTTCATAGCTTGGAGTACGTTTCTTATTTCCTCAGTCGTGATGGGATGAGTCATATTTCTGTTATCTTCCTCATTGATTAGCGTGGGGGTAACATTAAGAGGGTATCGATCCAGTCGAGGAGATGATTCCAGATCTTTAGTGAACATATCGCTGTAGAAAGAGAAGGCAGCGTGCTTGATCTCTTCAATTTGATTGAAGATTTGGCCTTGAAACTGAATTTCTCTAATGCTGTTGTAATTCTTCCAGGATTCTGCTTGTTTGTGGAAGTAAGAAGTATTTTTGTCACCCTCTTTGAGCCATAGACAGTGTGCCTTTACTTGCCAATAATGTTCCTCTCTTCTCAGCGCCTTATGGAGAGCTTTTTGCAAATCGAGCTCCACAACGAGCAACTTTGGGGTGATCGTGGCACTCTCCATTAGCAGCTGGTGATTGCCTAGATCCCTTTGAGATTCTTTCCTTTCAACGATGGGGGAGGGCAAGAGCTTAGCCCAGCTTTTGAGGGCTGCTTTGAGCCTTCTCAATTTTTCTTCCCAAATGAAGAATGGTGACCCAGTTACTGAAATTTGTTAGGTTTCTGAGACCAGATCAAAGAAGCCATCCATGGAGACCTAGAGGGGGCTGAATCTAAAAGGGATAGGGCCCAGATTTTCTCCTGGAGACAAGGAGAGGGAAATTGGCTTGTGGTCATAGGTGCAGGCCTGGAGGATTTCAGAAATTGCAAAGAGCCCCAGAGTAAGGAAGGAAGATTGGACAAGGAAACGATCCAGTCGAGCAGCAATGTGCCTTGGGCCAACTCTTTTATTCGTCCAGGGAAACTTGCCTTTACTGGGTTTTATATCCTCTAGCTCCCATTCCATAATAATGTCTTCGACCCACTCCTGAGCCGGGTCTCTTACCGGAGAGCCTCCTTTTTTTTCCGAAAGGGAAAGAGTTACATTCATATCACCAGCAAGAATGATATTGTCGTGCCGGTTGGTGGACAGGAAGGAATTCAGCGAGTCCCAACACTCTCTTTTTTCGGATAGAAGAGCAGGGGCGTAGATGTTGAAAAGGCTAATCTAATGCCCTGTGTCTCGATGGTGTAGCTTCGTGAAGAGCCAGTGGGTAGTGCTGTGATCCTCTAGTAGGTCAATATTTTTGGAGTTCCAGAAGGTGACTAGGCCTCCTAAGGCTCCCGTAGCGCTGACTGCTCTACCATCTCCTTTTTTCAAAAACTTTTTGCTGGCCTGGATGGTCTCAGGCTCCTCCATCTTCATCTCCTGGATTAGAAGTATCTCCGGGGAGTTCATTCTTACTAAGTCTTTAATTGCTTCTTCTTTATCCTTGCTTCCCATACCTCTGTAATTCCAGGAGACAAATTGCATTAAGATCCGGAGGGGGGGGGGGTGGCTCCTTTCAGAGCCCGGCCTTTCTTTGAATATCTGGTTTCTATCATGTCCGGAATGGTTTGCTGGACCCCTACTGTCACGTCCCTGTATGATTTCTCCTCCCTTTTTTTCTGTTTTGGTTTCCTTCCTCTTGGGTTCTTTTTCAGGGGTACCGACCGAGCTGCTGGTCTCTGTAGCCCCCTCATCTGATTTAGCCCCTGGATCTGAGCCTATGGTGATGTGCTCATCATCTGATTTCTGAGGTTCTTTTGCTGGCTGGTCGCTCTTTTCCTTAGCCGGAGCTTTTGAGGGAGACGTGGGTTGTGAAGCTATCTCAATAGTTTCTTTCACCGGTTCCTTTGATGTTGCTGTGCCTTCTTTCAATGGTTCCTTTAGAGGTTTTGGATTCACCGGGGGTTGATCTTTCGCTTGAATAGCTCTAGGGTCTTTGGTTTTTGGGGCTGCTTTGCTTTTCTTAACCTTTTTCCAGCCTTCAGCTTCTTCCTTCTCTTGGGTTTGGTTCTTCGGATAGTTTCTCTGGAAGTGCCCATGTTCTTGGCAGGCTCTGCATTTAAATGGGAGATGTTCGTAGTCCACTTTCTGGTAATGAGTCCAGGTGCCCACTGTTAGTTTCACAGCTTCTGGGAGCCCTGCCTCAAGATCCACTTCAATGCATATTATTGCACAGTTGTAATTGGCCTTGTTGTCTGCCTTATCAACAAACTTCCCTATTCCATTTCCTATCACTTGCAGGGATTCATAGTTCCAGCAGTGGACTGGAAAGTTGGGGAGCTTGAACCATAATGGCACCTCCTTGGGCAGATCTACCGTAGGGTCAAAATTCGGGGTCCATCGGTTAAGATACAGCCCCTGGGTTCCCATAAAGTATGGGTCGTTTCTAAAGATGAGGTCCTTATCCTCCTTGTTAATAAATTCAAAGAGGAAGTAGCCGCTGCTCAGGGGGTAGCAGGTGACTCCTTGCTTGAGATGCGGCTTCCAGTTCCTTTGGATCCAGTCGTCTATTGTTTTTGCCGAGGGCCAAAGCCCCATGAACTGACCTACCGGACCTCTCTCTGACAGAGCGAGGGCAATCTTGACCGAGGTCGTCTCTAGCAAGGCGATTTCAGGTATTTCCTCAAGCTTTTTGATGAATTTCGGCACCGAGAAAGGGGTTTTCCTCTTGCCTCCGCTGGCTACCAGTCTCCTGAAAGCATCCAGCTCTGCTGAAGGGGGGGTAAGGGGGTCCCCGCCCCCTGGGGTAGCCATTGCTGCAGCCTAAAACCATCGATCTCCTCTGACTCGTGTGCACCCAGTCTGAAGCTAGAGCGCCGGAAAAAAAATTACTTTTATGATATATATTATGTACTCATGATGTTTGGAATAATTCATACAAGAAAATGGGATCCTGGAACTCCATTTCCTAATGGTATGGGTTGGAGTGCACTCTTAATTATTGGAGTGCAATACAAGCAATGAGACCCTCGAATAGTTTTTAGTCCCATTGATTTCAATTTTTTTGGGAAACATTTAGTATGGGAGATGGATTCCCCACTTAATAAATTTATTTTAATTATATTAGTGCAGCAGCAAGCATGGTGGTTCCTCTTGAAAATATTCATGGAATCTCAAAGACTTAAAGTTGGGCAACAAAGTGGCAACTTCAAAGAATCATACAAAAAGCAGGTTCTTCAACACCCATGTTTGAAATTGCTTGAGGACAAGCAATATTGGGAAGGGAGGATTTTTCATGTCCCAATTTTTGCATTGGGTCACAATGGCCTAATCACATTTTCCATATTCATGAGAGTTTGTCAAATTGATGCTAAGGATCAAATAATTGCCAAGGAGGAAAATTACTAGTTTCCTAGGTTGGGGGTGGAAGCTTTGGGATTTGGAATAAGGGGGACAATAAATTATCTTTGAACATTAGAATGTAATAAATATTTAATAAAGGATATAAATAAATAAATACAATGGAAAATCAAAGTGGCAGTTGATCATGGAGACACATGGAGAATGTGGGACCCACACAAGCTAGATTTTCTATGCCACATGGCAGCCTCCTCTTGCCATTTCTAATCCATAAGAAGCACAAGGGTATTTGGATGAGTTAGAAGGTCCATATACTTGGCATGAATCAATTCAGGTTGAATTGTAGTGGAAGAGTAACTCCCATGGAAGAGGAAGAGGCATTTTGGAGCTAGTGGGACACTTGGACTAGATTCCCTAGCTCTATGACAACAATGATGAAGATTCTATGACACCTATGACACAAATCAGATATGAAGGATGAAATATGACATATATGACATGTCAGTTCGAAATAGAGCATCCAAGAGGGCATTCATGTGAGTTGGGGAAGCTCAATGGGCTCCTACTCAAATTGGGGGAAGATGGAAGGCTAGGAAAGAAAGGACACATGGCAAATATTGAGCCCACACCCTAACTCGAATTGGCTTGAGTTTGTGGATGGATTGGTAACCTTAGAAGAATAAGGATGTTTATAAAATATAGGAATGAAACAAGAGAATGTATTTTGTTTATTTGAGAAATTGTCATTTGTGAATTGTGAGAGCTAGTGGATGACTAGTTTTCTTGCCTTAGCCAATTTCGAGGGTGAAAGATTCCCATCCAAGTTGGTTTTTGGAGAGGCCACTCAGGTATTTCATGGAGATTTAATTTATTTTAATTTGCATGTGTAAGCTACAGGGAATCTTGTGGTTCCTTCTATTGGAGCACTTTCTCTCAACCATTTCTAGGTTTTATGGCATATTCTTGCTCATAGAGGGATTGCGCTTTGGGTGAGATATAGATATCTTTGGGGGAGATTATAATGCCCCATTATTTTAAGTTCTGATTTAAATGATTTGTATTTCAATTTCAAAATACTCTTAGGTCTAAATACTGAAATATTCCATGTAAAAATTTTAATCAATGAAGAAATAGTGCCATTTCCCCACTATCTTGTTGTGAACCAATGTAATGTTGATGGATTTGAATGGATAAGTAAAATACTAATGGTTTATGGATGAATGGGATATTATTTTTGTATTTAAAATTTCATAAGACTCTCAGGTCGGAATACCCAAAATATTTCATGTATAAATTTTAAACAATGAAGAAACTATGCCATTTCCCCACCACCTTGTTGTGAACCGATATAATGTTGATATATTCGAATGTATAAGTAAAATACTGATGGTTTATGGATGAATGGAATTTTATTTATGGATTATATGAGTTT
This sequence comes from Pseudotsuga menziesii, assembly GCA_001517045.1. Lineage (NCBI taxonomy): Eukaryota > Viridiplantae > Streptophyta > Pinopsida > Pinales > Pinaceae > Pseudotsuga > Pseudotsuga menziesii. The sequence goes on along the minus strand of LPNX010589722.1, from coordinate 708,948 downwards.
AATGTTCAATAAATAATCATTTGGATTTATTTTGTTGAGTTTCATGGCATTTGGAGAAGTTTTCCTATCATTCCCCCCAAGGTTGAAACTAGTCTTTTTGCATCTGATTTAAGGGAGTTATAGCATAAATTAAAAGTTGAATGGTGATTCATATGAGTTCATATTGATTTCCTTCACATTTTCCCTAATTCCATGCAGAAATTTGATCTGGCTTGAGTGCATTTGGGAAGCCATTTTCAGAATTCATTGTGGGGGAATTAAAAGCCCAAATTACTAGTCAAAACTCCTACCTCGACCAGAATATTAAACAAGTTTGAAGAAGCCTTTAGAGGGTCATAAATATTCTCTGAACTTCATATTCAAACCTTAATATCATTCATATAACTTCTATGAATATTTGGGAGCATTTGGACCAATTTGGAGACCTAGACATCAAAACTAGTCAAAGGTCGAAATAGGAGAAAAAGTGAAAAATTGGTCATTTAATAAAATTTCCAAAAAGGGACATTACAAATGGTGAAAGAAAACATTTAAAAAAAATGAAACAATAAACTGAAATGGATAAAAACAAATAATTTAAGGTTTTCAAACCATATTTTATTATAATTATTTGAACTATTTTCTATTTTAATGAAATGAGATAATGCCCCATATTTTTTTTGTTCAATGTGGTTCACAACCTCGGAGAGGAGTTTCTATGTCCACATGAATAATTCGAACATCAAGTGATACTCTTATATATCCATTCATATCCACCTGAGGATTTGACCTCGAGACCTTCTGCTTACAACTAACAGTTCTCAACCACTTTAGATAAGTTAATGCTCCATTTTATATCTATAAAATATGGTTATTATTGTTGGTTTAAATATTTTTTTAGAGTATAAATTCAGAGCTTAAATAAATTTATTTTGAAAAATAAAATTAATAAATGAATATTTGTGATCTAATACCTCTTCCAACCTTTTTATAGAGGAATTCAACAATTTCAATGGCTACTGTTACGCTGCACCTTATACCCAACACACCTTCAGTTGTACCCCAGGGAGAGAAGGCCAATTGTTCACCATTGGGTCTCATCATTACATATCCTACTTGCATGATCTAGTGGCCTCTGATTTAGATACAAGACACTCATATTCATTCACAACCATTTTGGACACCCTCTCGGCCCTTCAATCAGTGGTTCCTTGCTCTCCCTTACCATATTTCCTCAAAGGAAAGCCACCCTCCATGCCAGGCCTTTTCATGCTTTGAGGAGGGCATTGAGGGATTTTACAGCATTCTAGGGGTTAGATGGGGTATAATGCCCTCCCTCCAGCTCACTCCATCCTTTCATTCAGTTTGATTCGCCTATTTGAGCATGTTTTGGCACCTAGGGATACAAATACCCCAGGCATCCTACCTTAAGCCTACCTTGGGACATATTTTATTATTATTTTCTTTTAATTTTCACTTAACATTTTATAATTTCAAATTGACTTATTTTTAAGACATGTAGTCTTGGATATTTTAAACAGTGAGTGTGAGATCATATAAATAGATCTCCTCACTTTCATTTTAAAGATGAATCTTGTGGGATAAATAATTATGCACTTATTTTACCCTTCTTAGGGTTTCTTGGGATGGATGTACTCCTCTTGAGGATGTTTTCTCGTTAATGCAAACTATTTTTATAGTAATTCTTTGGTGAATCTATGCTTTGGGTGATTCTTCGATTTGTTGGACGAACACAAGCATAAGGAGGTCAAGTTTCTTTCCTTTTTGTTGGATGTTAGTGGATGTGAATGTCTGAGACTTAGTGGTAGCGTTAGAGCTGCACTTTTCCATAGGATAGGCCATTACCTTCCTTCTTGTCACCTTAGCAAACAATGACATGTCTCCTTATGAGGGTTCCCTAGGGTTTCTCCTTAGTTTTTCTAGGTTAGTTTCTTAACCTAGGACCCTTCCTCACTTGGTTATCCATATTCCTAAGAAGCCCTAGGTTGGGTAGGGCTTGTGCTATGGTTTCCCTAGGTCCTCATAGTACTTTCTTTTGCAAACCTAGTCTAGGGTTAGATGTTAGAGTAATTTATGGTTATCTAGTTCATTAGGTTAGTTTTTGGTTTAGTTTAGGAGTTAGTTTTGAACTAGGTTAGGGTCATCTCATAGGTTTCAATGCTCTAAAATAATCCCTCCTCAAATCCTCACTTCACTCCTTGTCACCCCTAATTACCTTCATTGGATACTTACCATTTCTCATTGCTCCAAATCCAACCCTTTTCTACCTTCATCGATCACTCAACAACCCTTGCTAGCCCTCTTCCAGCCCTCGTTACCCTCTCCATTGGATTCTATTCTACCTTGTTTTCCTATCATTTTCTTCCCTCCCTAGAGCCTACTCTTTTTTCCACGAGATACCTTTTCAACATCCTTTTCCTCTTCCGCAACCTTTTCCTTCCCTTTCATCACCCTATGAAACAACAATCAAACAGATTATTAATGTTGTAAGGCAGAAATCTGTTTGATTGTTGTTTTCCTTAATGCACTATGAAACCGAAATTACAAAAGGAAAACAAATACTAACAGGTATAGATGATCTGTTCAATCAGTTACGCGGAGCAACAGTATTTTCAAAAATTGACTTAAAATCCCATTATCATCAAGTCTGGATTAAGGATGAGGATATTTTCAAGACGACTTTTAGGACCTGATATGATCACTATGAGTTTGTTTTCATGCCATTTGGGCTAACTAATGCCCTGACAGTCTTCATGTGTTTAACGAACAACGTATTACATAAATATCTAGATAAGTTTCTAGTATTTTTTATTGATGATATTCTAATATATTCTAAGACTAAAGAAGAGCACGAGGAATATTTAAAAATAATTTTACAAGTGTTAAGGGAACAATCTATATGCCAAGTTCAGCAAATGTGACTTCTTCAAAGATAAAATACAATACTTGGGTCACATAATAAGTAAAGATGGGATATCGATTCACCCAGATAAGATAAACGCAATTAACGAATGGTCGGTCCCAAAGAATGTGACTGATGTACGGTCATTCATGGGGATCACCGAGTGTTATTGAAGGTTCATTGAGGGTTTCTCAAGGATAGTGAATCCCATAAATTCTCTACAGAAGAAGGGGAAGAAATTTGTATGGGATCAAAAATGTGAAAGAGTTTTAAGAAATTAAAAGAATTGTTAACTATTGCACCCATTTTAAGAATTGCGGATCCTAACAAGGATTTTTTTGTATGCACTAATGCATGCAACGATGGCCTTGGTAGGTTCTTAACTCAAGAAGGACACATAATAGCGTATGAGTCCATGAAACTTAAAATTCACGAGAAAAAATATGGTACTTATGATATAGAATTGGTTATCATGATACATGCATTAAAGATGTGATGCCATCACTTGATCGGGATAAAATTTATTTTAATGACGGATAATAAGGGTTTGAAGTATATGTTGGATCAACCAAATTTAAACCCAAGGAAAGCTAGGTGGCTAGCTTTCCTTAGCGAATATGATTTTGAGATCCAACATATCAAAGGGAAGGAAAATAAAGTAGCTGATGCTTTGAGCAGAAATGCAAGATTAAATTTTATGGCAGCAATCAGTTCTTACAAAACAGATTTAGAAGATCAGCTCAAAGAAGGACTAAAATTGGATGAAAATTGCTGAAAATTGCAAGCTAAAGTGCTAGAAAATGTAACTGAAAGTTTAAAAATAGGTTACAGTCTAAATGAAAAAGGGTTAATACTTTATAAAAATAGGTTGTATATACCTAACGTACCTAAAGTTAAGTTGCTTATTTTGAATGAAATACATAAAATTCCTTATTCTGGACACCTTGACTATCAGAAGACAATAACTATGTTACAGAAAGATTACATTTGGCCGAATATGAAGAATGAGTTGGAAGAATATATTGCTAGATGTTTTGAATGTCAATAGGTTAAGACTGAACATCAACATCTAGCCAGTTTATTACATCCGTTACCAATTCCTAGCTGGAAATGAGAAATAATTAGCATTGATTTCATTACAGGTTTTCCTAAAAAACAAAACCAGAATGATTCAATAATGGTAGATGTTGACAAACTCAGTAAGGCAACCCATTTTATATTAGTAAAGACCACTCATAAGGCTGTTAATATTGCTGAAATATTTATGAAACAAATTTTTTGTTTGCATGGAATTCCAAAAGTTATCATTTTTGACAAGAACTCTAAATTCACGAGAAACTTCTGGAAATCTTTATTTAAAGGTATATATACTAATTTAAATTTAAGTACATATTTTCATCGACAAATGGATGGACAGACAAAAAGGGTAAATCATATTTTGGAAGATATGTTAAGGATGTACGTTAGAGAACAACCAAGTAAATGGGAAGATTGCTTACACTTGGCTGAGTTTGCATACAACAAACACTACCACGCTTCAACAAAATTCAACCCATTTGAAATTCTGTATGGAATAAATGCAGTAATCCCATCTCATGGAGAAACCTCATTGACATGTTAAAAATAGGACCTGAGTTATTAAAGGAAATGGAATTAATTGTGAAGTAGGTACAAGGTAATTTAAAGGTTTCAGAGGACAGACAAAAGAGCCAAGCGGATCTTAAACGAACTCAGAAAGAGTTCCAAGTGAGTGAACATGTTTTCATTAAGGTAAAACTTAAAAAGAGCTCCTTAAAATTAGGGAGTTGTGCTAAGCTAGCACTCACGTATTGTGGGCCTTTCAAAATATTGTCCAGAGTTGGACCGGTGGCATACTAATTGGCCTTACCACCAAATCTTAAAGTTCATAATGTTTTTCATATTTATGTTTTAAAAATATATGTACATGATGTTACTCATGTGATAAATTGGAATGATGTACAGCTGGAGTCCGAAGAAGATTTTCTAGTGGAATCGGACTGTATCCTCGACAAGAGGAAGATCTTGCTTCAGAATCATACCATTGGACAGGTGAAGGTGCGATGGAAGCACCTTAGTCCAAAATAAGCAACCTGGGAATTGGAGAGTGATATGAGGGAATCATATCCAAATTTGTTCTAGGGAAGCTTTGAGGATGATGAATAAAGCAACATTGAGGACGATGTTGGACTTAAGAGGGGGTGTATGTCACGTACCCCAATTTCAATAACATTTTATGTTTAAGAATATATTTTG
>LPNX010589722.1:645676-703730 GCA_001517045.1 Pseudotsuga menziesii | reverse complement strand
TATGACTATTGACCAAGTGGGGTCAAGGATGACTGTAATTAATTATGTTGAATATTTTATTATTTAATAAATAAAAGATGAGACAAATAGCCTAAGGAGGTTGTTGAATAAGTGTCCACTGACCCACTAGGAGGAATAGACTGGGGTGAGGGGAAACTGGCACATGGAAGCATCCTCAATCACTTCTAGGTGTTGCAGGGGGGAACTTACCTAATTTTGTGGTCATTTTCCCAAAGAAAGTGGAACAGAGCAAGTGGCTCATTAATTGAAAACCAGACCAAAATACCTAGGCATGCATATATCTATCCATCGAATTCAGCAAGAGGTTGTTCATTCTTTACCTTGTGAAATTTATGAAGTTGAGAAAGGAGCAAAAGAGATTCGATGAGGGGAAAGTTGGAGGTGAATTGAGTGATTAAGATTTCATTTAGAAACTAGTGCAGCCACATAGCTAAGTTCTATACTGCTGAGGACAAAAGTACTGTTGTTAAGTACTACTGTTGAGTTGCAGGGGTATTTGATCCCATTTCTCCACACAGTGCATTCATCCTAGTGGATTAGTGGACAGGATCGGCGGTCCTAAGCCAAGAATTTGAGCTATCTTCAGGAAAAAGGTTGGTTGGAACATGCTCCTTGGGTTGTTTGTCTCTTCTACAAATTACCAGGTTCCATTGTGTTATATTATTTATTTCTATGCAAGCAAATTACTGGAATGAAAGCAGTCATGTTTATTTTTTCTATTATTACTTAGATACTTTGAATCTGCTAGTAGAATGCTTAAGTCTGCAATTTATTGAGGAAAGTTTACTTGTATGTGATTATCTGAATAAATGAACCTGGAATTATAAATGATTGATTAATGAGTAAAATTCTTTTCTACATTTTTCCACTCATCTTACGATGACGTACTCTAGTACAGAAGGATTGTTTAGCTGTAGATAGGAATGATTATACATGGAAAAAATGATATGAACTGTTATCAAATTGTACAGTTTCCATAGAAAATAATTTAACAATCTTTTCTTCTGATAAGATACCAACAATAGTCTAGGGTTAGAAGTTAGAGTAATTTATGGTTATCTAGTTCATTAGGTTAGTTTTTGGTTTAGTTTAGGAGTTAGTTTTGAACTAGATTAGGGTCATCTCATAGGTTTCAATGCTCTAAAATAATCCCTCCTCAAATCCTCACTTCACTCCTTGTCACCCCTAATTACCTTCGTTGGATACTTACCATTTCTCGTTGCTCCAAAGCCAACCCTTTTCTACCTTCATCGGTCACTCAACAACCCTTGCTAGCCCTCGTTACCCTCTCCATTGGCTTCTCTTCTACCTTGTTTTCCTATCATTTTCTTCCCTCCCCTAGAGCCTACTCCTTTCTCCACGAGATACCTTTTCAACATCGTTTTCCTCTTCCACAACCTTTTCCTTCCCTTTCATCACCCTAAACCTTTCACTGCTCCTTTCACCTCGTGACTCCTTCCACGATCTATACTCACTGCTATCCTCTCTTTCACTCCCTTTATGCCCGTAAATCAATTGTAGATGGGCTGCCATACCCTCTGCTACCTTTCTTTCCACCCAAACCATCCTGTATATCTCATAAGCATGCTATCCCTCGAGCCTCCATCCACAATACTACTGGTTTATTGGGGTTTATTGCATACCCATCCCAGGATCCTTGACCATGTTAAGGTAGCCAGAAGCTTTCCCTTACAATGGAAACCTTCTCTTACCCATCCGAGGATCCTTGACCGTGTTAAGGTAGCCTGAAGGCTTCCCTTACAGTGGTATCCTTCTCATACCCATCCCAGGATCCTTGACCGTGTTAAGGTAACAAGGTTTCCCTTACAGTGGCATCCTTCTCATCCTACAACACCTGCATACAATCAAAACAATGAAGGGTTAACTACATTTCATGTTTGTCATAACAAAAATACTAGTAGTGTCCCTTCTTATCATGCATATAGTTGGGTGGATGTAATTGATTGATACCTATTTTGTTTAAAGTGATGGTTGTTGTATTACTGTTGTAATCGTTGCGCTTGATAAACTCCTACGATCTGCATATAGGATTCACATACAAAATGTTACGTTGGTTTACAATAGGTGCAATATTTTGGTGAGCTTGTAAATATGATTTGTTGATGATATCACTGATATTTGTTACTAGTATAAACAATACCTTCTATTGTGATAACATCTGATCCATATTAACATACTATTCCATGCATGCATGAAGGTAAATACTAACATATGGTGAATGTTGATTATTGAGAACAGACGTACTACTATTGTGGTTGGTCATTAATGCGTCATTAATTATGCACTTACACATCTATTCTAGACTCTATTATGAAAGGTTGGTTAAATGAACATGCTAGTATGCACTATGAAATCTCGTGAAACTCCTTAATGTTATTGTTGCTTTACTGAAACTTATTGTTGGTACACACAACACCTTTTCAACTTCAAACTTTAAGTTAGCTATTTCAACTAGGTATACATACCTTCATGAATATAGTTTTGCACAATTGATACATTGGCTATACTTTTGTTCATTTTTTTGTTTCACATGTTCAATGCTAATACAAAAATTTGATGATAAGACACACATGCTTGTTACTTTGTGATAACTGCTTATGCTTGAAGGTGTTTTTTGTTTACATAGTAGGGTAAAGCTAACCTTCAGGAGGATATATCGCTACCATAAAAACTATACAAAACATATAACCCTTTTACCCACCTTTTAGACTCCATTAGGCACTTATCACTAACAACGTCGAAAGAGAAAATTTTGGTGTTTAGTGTCCTTACAAGATCAGAATAGGGCTCTCCCCTAGGTTTCAACTTCTGATGTATTTGGGGACAAGTGACTAAGGTGACAGTGGTCACTTTTCCCACATATGCTTACCGGTGGATAGGCTTTCCATTTCAACCGATAATAGGCTACATTAATAAGTTGATTTAATCCTTGCATAATTTAAATAACTCTCCAACAATTATCCTTCACTATAAACAAGGTTAAATATAGTAACAAATGAGTCACTCCTTTCCAGAAAACAATGAGTCGCTCATTTTCCGAAATCATAGGTAAGATAATAGAGCTTGTGGCGAACTAATTCATACACTCTCATTCCAAGAAATCATTGTGATACATAATATGGCCTTATGTCTTTACAATACTGAAAACAATGACCAATGTATACATTACCTACAACATTGTTCAACTACATTAAGAAAAAAACCATGAACAATAAAACCTTTACCATAATAACTATAACCACATATGAAGACAAGACAAATAAGGAAACAAATGACTAAATACATCGAGGCATTACATAGTAAGAAACTATAAATAACAAGTGGAGATGTAAAAGACAACAAGTCTCTTCCTTAAGGGATTAACCATTGAAAATTGAAAAATAGATCTATAGATAGCTGGTGCTGGTGCGGAAGAAACATATTGTATTCAAGTAGTAGCAGATTTGTACTCTGCACTCACAAAGTGTAGAGGCAATACGCAAACATATGAATCCATCTTTATTAAAAAATATTCATTTAAAATTAATTCACCAATGTTTACTGAACTTGAACTACCATAAGTGCTTCACAGGTTTGGGATTTATGCTACTTGCTTCATGGACTTATGGTGACCTTACATTGTAGAATTTATTGAACTTTACATTGAGGAGTTGAGGATCATGGTGGACAACGAGATGGATTTGTTTTTAGGGCATTGTTATTATGGGTGTAGTGTTTTTATGGAAATGACATAAAAACTAGAAAAGTAAAGTAAAATAAATTAGAGATGCAAGCTCTTGAAATAAAATTCCCTTAGACGATAGGGTATGAGTAATTTTTTTTAGTTAAGCTTACTATGATAACATTCTCTCTATTTTTGACCCATTCAGTGGTTTTCAACAGTTCTAGAAAGCGACACTTGTTGATGTGTACACAAAGGTATTTGTTTAGAGATATTTTGGACGTGAATTTGTTGAGGTGGCAAAGTACAATTAGAAAACATTGTAAGAAATTAATATACAGAAGCAAAACCACATCATCGGTTGGATATTGACATGTAAAACGAATTGCATTTGCTTATGTTATTGGTGGTTTGTTCCCAACATATGTATCTGCATTTCATGTCATTGATGAAAAACATGTCGTCTAGCAATTTGGCAAGGAACACTGAAATCAAGAAAACACTAGCAGAAATGGAGGAATTTAGGATTTTAGTATTATGTACAATGTGCAAAATTTTATATGTTGTTGGTGTACTATAGACTAAAATTAGGAAACACTGGACAAAATGAAAATAGACAAAACACAAAAACCAGTATGGGATTCTTCATAAATAAATCAAGAAAGGTAGAAAGAAATGCACTAAAGACAATGTCAATACATGTCCCTACACTGTCACCAATCTGGATTTCTCCTTCCGTGTTTCAACGACCAACGTAGCACACTAGGAATATACACTGTCCCAACATATTAATGCAAATTGAAATTACACATAGCACACCCATCATATAAGATCGACATATAAATTAATGCAATAGCTCCACCTATTAAGCACATAAACCCATAAACGATTAATAGATAGTTGATCCTAAACATATGTATACAAATCTGTATGATAATGAGGGAATTTATTGTCCCTACAATAATCGTCCTAATAATGACACCTACTCACTATCTCGTCCATGTTACATTAACTCATTGACTGCCGAAATGGTATGCCCCCTACGTTACATGAATTCACAAAGAAGAAGGAGGATTGATTGAGTGACTGATGGAAGGATCGAGCCATAGATTGATCTTGAAAATAGAATGGACAAATCATTCTTTCCACAACCAAATTCCTGCCCAAGTAACGTCTTTGACAATAATATCATGAAAACATTTTTTTGTTGGAAATATTAATTATTCGATGATCTATATAAAAAATGAGCAGACTATGTCAGAGTTTGTAGCAAGTCAGTTTCTGTTAGACAGTCTTGTTTCTGTCAGACAGTCTGACACGATGAAAAGTTTTGTCTCTCATATATAAGCTAGTCGAAATCAAATTTATGAAGCTAATTTTTTATGTAGATAGTTATTACAGTCTTTAATGTAAGTCGGTAGAATTTTTTTATAAGAAGAAGAAGATTGTAAATCACAAACAAATAGATATAAAGAGACAAACAAATAGATATACAGAGAAGAGAAGAATCGTGTAAATGTTCGGAGAAGAAGGAAAAACTCTGTGAAGAGTTCGAAGCTCAAGCTTCTGTGTTTTGTGAAAGTGTTGAGAGTTAAAGCTCTGTAAAAGGTGAAACATTCTTGTAACAAGTTTGTATTTAGGGCTATAGTTCTTTGTTATGCAGCAACAAGATATATAAATCCATAGTTTATGTTTTAATGCAAGTTTTATTTAGCCGTACATCTTCTCCAGATTTACCAGAGTGAATGTTGTTTACAATTAGTGTTTAGTGAAAGACGCAAAGAATCCATAAGTATTTCACCGCCTAAAAGTTCTAGTTTTTATCTGCAAAAGTGTTCCACACAAGTCTTATTTAATATTTGGTTATATCATATTGTGAGTGAGTTGCAATATCGCTGTGTCCAATTTTATCTTAAGTTACAGACGATGAAAAATATTTTTTTCATAACATGAATCTTTAAACTAAGAAATATCTTCTTTATTTTATCTTAAGTTACGGACGATGAAAAATATTTTTTTCATAACATGAATCTTTAAACTAAGAAATATCTTCTTTATAAAGTTTGACCAAAATTTGTTTTCTTGAAGTGAGAGTTAGTCGCACAGAAGTTGGTTGTCGAAGCCAAGTGAGTATGTCGAAGTAAGAGTGTGTCGGGTAAAAATTCAATCGTAGTAACTCCATCACAGTTATTAGGTCACAAGACTTTCCCTTAAGGTAAAAAGGGGAAGGAAATTTATAACTACGTCGCAGTTATTCGGTCCCAATTATTTGTGGTTGCAAGACTTTCCCTTAAAGTAAAAAGGGAAGGAAATTTATGACTATGCGGTAACTCTCAAGTCTATAGCTGAAGTAGCTATCTTTCCCTGATATTTTTTAGCTTTAACCTTGCCAACAAGTGCATCAAATGATCAATTCTTGCGTCTATTTGGTCGTTTCCTATTCTTAACAAACTTGACCTTTCAAGCAATTTCTTTTCAAGGGAGATATCTTGAATTAGAGCATTTCAAGTTGAGCTTTTTGAATGTGTCTTGAAACCTGTTTTTTGGCCTTGTCCCTATTTATTAATTAAAACAATATGGCCTACGATGAAACTTTTCATGACAATCTGGGCCTCTGTGGAGGTGGGCTATTAAGGCTTCCTTCATGTTCCCATAAAAAAGAAGGATCTCAAAATCCAAAATCATTATTGCAGAGCATTAATTGTAGTTATTGCTGTGGTATTAATAGTCTACTTGATTGTTATAGGTTTCTTGTACATGGAATACAAGAATTTTTCAAGTACAGTGTCTTGGAAACTCACACCCTTTCAAGGGATGGTAAATAACGAATCAGAAATTCTGAAGAGACTGACAAAAAATAATGTTATAAGAAGTGGGGGTCAGTATCTTCAAACCCTTTAAATCTCCTTTAATTCTTTCTCATGCATTAATAAGTTAGTATGCTGCTTGTACCTTGATTCTTATATGCTTCAATTAGACTGCATTTCCAAGCATTTTCAAGCATCAATTTCACTGGTTTTTATAACAAGAAATGTTAATAGTTATAATGTAGATGAATTAGTATGTTCCTATTTGCATAAGAGGGTACTTCGTAGGCATGTACTGAACACGAATCTATAAGAGGTGTTGCACCTTCCTTGTAGTGTTACTTCACTGCTTAAGGTGAACTCATAGATAGAGAATGTTTGTCCCTATATTTGGCTATTGTTTGTAAAACATTGCTAGGAAAATTGAAGTCTGTCAAAGCCAGGGAATTTCAAGTAGAGGTCGACACTTTAGGAAAGGTTATGCATGCCAAGGTTGTCAAGGTGCTTTACTGCATCTCAAGATCAGATTCTAATCCGTTAGTTTTCGAATGGTAGTTTGCATGAACGACTTCATAATCGTGAAGAAGAAACCTTGGTGTGGCCTACTCATTATAAAATTGCTACTAGTGCTTCTTAGGGCATGTACTACTTGTAGTATGATTTCTCCCTTTAAATATAAGTACATAGGGATGTTAAATCACATAATATATGGATATATTCTGAATTGAAGGCCCATGTTGGTGATTTTTGTTTAGCTAGAACAATGGAGAAGATGTCGAGTTAGGAGAATCTCATGTCATTTGTTTCCCACTCATATGGATATACTTACCCATGTAAGAATTTCCATTTAAACATATTTAATTCTATGAACCTGTGTTTGTATCAACCAAACATGTAATTCAATAGAAAAAAACACATTTCGAATTGAATTGATTTTATTGATTGATCTGTGTGCAGAGTATGCTTGCACCCTCAATGTGAATGAGTATAGTGACATATACAGATTTGGTGTGTTCCTTCTAGAGCTTGTGACTGGAAAGAATCTCAACCAACTACAATTCAAAAGAGGAGCCATAGGAATGCTCATATATCTTACAACACCCAAAACAACTACATTTGCTCTGGGGAAAATCAATCCAAGCACGAACACAAAGCTTATTTTGTATACCTGTAAGTGAAGATATGATTTTGCATGGTTGAATCAAGTGCTTACATTCAAAACAATCTCCCTGTGAAAGCTTTAATAGACCAATCATGCGACCTACAAAAGCTTTAAAAGACCAATCATGTTGACCTGAAATTAGCTGGTCATTGCAGGAAGAAATTACAATAGCTCAACAACTGAAGAAATTATTTCACTGGATCAAATTCCTAAAGAAATTACACTAGCTCAACAACCGAAGAAATTATTTCAGTGAATCAAATTCCTAAAGAAATTACACTAGCTAAAGAAATTATTTCACTGGATCAACTTCCTAAAGAAACTATTTCCCTGCAAGGGTGGAAGAAAAACAGTTTTTTGCTTTAATGATTTCTACAAATATTTTCTTACAGTTAGTTTCCTAAATTGTCATGCCACAAAATGTACCGTACAATTTTTTTTAAAATTGAGAACGCATCAAACAATACCTTGTTGTGTATTTTGGAGAAGGAATATGCAACATGCCAGTGTTAGCAATGATTCATGACCGGAAATTCTCCATCCATGGGCACCAAAGTTAGTGTATGATCCAAATAAAAGTTTTCAACATGGACAAATCCATGAACATTCCGACTGCAACAGACTTCTGCTTGCGTCTCTTGCTTCAGATGGTTTGGAGTTGTTCGAGCTAATGAAGATGAGTTATGTATTATGGAGTTAAAGTTGTTCGAGCTAATGAAGACAAAGTCCTCTATGATGGAGCTGAAGAAGACGGGTAACTATAAGCTGAATAAGACAAGTAACTATGGACGTGCAGTGATAGAACTAACAAAGGACAGCCAAAGAAACATAATGGACTGAGTACAAAACTATGCCAATGCATGAATTAAAGTTGTTACACGTGGCCTACATGCACAACCACACCCAAAAACCATGAATAATTCAAGAACTGGCAGGACCAATCTGACCAGATATTGGATGACGAAGAGGTTTATACCAATTTGGGAGTATCGAAATGACCAAAGGATTTATGTGTTACACCTGTCCATACTCCTTCCACTACGCTTATTATACTATGAAGCTTCTAGAAAACACATAGTAATGCAATACAACTGTCATCATTAACGTGGATTATTCAGTATCCTAAGTTAACATATGGATAACATCATGGGAGATAAAACAACAAAGTAAACTATCAACAACTACATATATTTTATTAATGTGTTTGATTATCTCCAAAATAATAATAAATTAATATGCTACAATTAATTATTATATTATTATTTTTTATTATTAATATTTTAATTGATTATAATATAATAATTAATTAATTAATTAAATATTATTATTAAATAAATACTATTAATTATAATCAAATATAAATATAAATACATTATTAATTAATTAATTATGTGTCACAACAATATTATATATCATAACTCTTATGGTTATATCGTAATCATAAGAGACATAATCATTAGATTACTTTATAGATTGTGATAAGTTGAATGATGAGTATTTGATTATTTTTAATTCATGGTTAATATTTGATTTGAAGAAGACTATGGTTGTATATAGAGATGTTTTTTAAATTGAATGATGATGATGCCCAAAAAACATTTGAGATATAAAATAACAAAAAAATGTATTTAGGTTTTAAAATAAAAATATAAACTATAAAACAATTTCTTTTAGAATTGATTACAGTTATTTAAAAGTTATTTATTATAATAATTAATTATGAATAATTTATTGTAATTTTATATTTTAATCAAATACTTGTAATATTATTAATGATATTATATTGTACTATTATATGAATATGGTATTTAATTAAAATATTATAATCAAAGTAATAATAAAATATTATTGTTGCCATGGGTGTGGCTCATTGGGGATTCACTTGTTATGAAGTCACATGTTGTAAAGGAGGTTACGAGTTCAAATAATGAGGATTTAATTATTTTTCATTCATTTGATTATTTTAGTTGATAATGCGACAACCATTTTTCCAAACATCCAAAGATACATTATTAATGTGTCACATCTTGGACATTATCGCAATGCGACATAACCCTTGAAAAATATCACAATGTGACATAACCCTTGATGAACGTTGCCGACATAACTCTTATTGAACTCCCACTATCACATTATTAATTTGTCACATCTTTGGTTGTGTTGACATATACCAACCAAACATTATAACAAACCATGGCTTAATGTCGTAACGTGATATAACCCTTGATAACGTCACAATGAAACATAACCCTTGATAAACATCACAATGTGAAATAACCCTTAATGAACGTTGAATGTCACAACACAACTAGAAGAATAAATCCATTTAACATTTTCATTTTGCACCGATCATAACATTAAAATGCAATTGTTTCATCAAATTTTGATCGTGTAATATAAAATATTCATAGCTTAATATGAAAACATTTTTTGTGTATAGAGATGAATTTTTTTCGTTTTTCAAAAGTAAAAGTCTTAACGTGACAAAAAAAATATATCATTTTGGCCATACTTAACCATGGTTGACTTTGGTGAACCACGTGGTCATAGTTGATAATGCAACAAGAAATTTTCTAAACATCCAAAGACACATTATTAATGTGTCACATCTTGGGAATTATTGCAATGTGACATAATCCTTGACAAATATCACAATGTGACATAACCCTTGATGAATGTCGCTAATGTAACATGGCGTGTGATAAACATCACAATGTGACATAAAACTCATTAAACACCCACTATCACATTATTAATGTGTCACATATTTGGTTGTGTTGACATATACCAACCAAACACTATAACAAACCATGGCTTAACGTCCTAATGTGATATAACCCTTGATAACGTCGTAGTGAAATGTAAACCTTGATCAACATCACAATGCGACATAAAATTCTACATTACTATGCAGAATGTGGATGGTTTAAGCCATTTCTTTTGCCAAACGACTATATATACATATATATATATCAAGAAAATTCTTAAAGAAATTTTCTAAACATCCAAAGACACATTATTAATGTGTCACGACTTGGGCATTATGGCTAATGTAACATAACCTGTAATAAACGTCACAATGCGACATAACACTCATTAAACGCCTACTATCACATTATTAAAGTGTCAATATTTGATTGTGTTGACATATACCAACCAAACACTGTAACAAACCATGGATTAACACAATAATGTGATATAACCCTTGATAACGTCGCAGTGAAACATAAACCTTGATAAACATCATAATGCGACATAGCATTCTACATTACTATGTAGAATGTGGATGGTTTAAACCATTTCCTTTGTCAAAAGACTATATATATATATATATATATCAGTAAAATCCTTACAACATGATGGAGAATAATGTGATACAAGCATTGAGGAATGATGAATTTCAATATCCATGAATAAATGTTTCGATCGTTGTGATGAATGTGCTAATGCAACAAAACCATTAAGGAATGCACTATTGAGGAATGTCGCAATCCAACATAAGTATTGATAAATGTCATAATATCAAAACATTGTTTGTGTACACAGATGAATTTTTTTCACCTTTCAAAAGTAAAAGTCTTAACATGACAGAAAAATAAATCATTTTGGCCATACTTAACCATGGTTGAATTTGGTGAACCATGTGGCCATAGTTGATAATGCAACAAGAAATTTTCTAAACATCCAAAGACACATTATTAATATGTCACATCTTGGGCATTATCACAATGTGAAATAACCCTCGAAAAAAATCACAATGTGACATAACCCAATGTCACTAATGTAACATAACCTGTGATAAATGCCACAATGTGACATATCGCTTATTAAACACACACTATCACATTATTAATGTGTCACATCTTTGGTTGTGTTGACATATACCAACCAAACAATATAACAAACCATGGCTTAACGTCGTAATGTGATATAACCCTTGATAACGTCGCAATGAAACACAAACCTTGATAAACATCACAATGCGACATAACATTCTACATTACTATGCAAATTGTGGTTGGTTTAAACCATTTATTTTGTCAAATGACAATATATATATATATATATATATATATATAAAGAAAATTATTAAAGAAATTTTCTAAACATCCAAAGGCACATTATTAATGTGTCACATCTTTGGTTGTGTTGACATATACCAATCAAACACTGTAACAAACCATGACTTAACGTCGTAATGTGATTAACCCTTGATAACATCGCGATGAAACGTAAACCTTGATAAACATCAAAATGCGACATAACATTCTACATTACTATGTAAACACTATAACAAGACATGGCTTAATGTCGTAATGTGATATAACCCTTGATAATGTCGCAGTGAAATGTAAACCTTGATAAACATCACAATGCGACATAACATTCTACATTACTATGTAGAATGTGGATGGTTTAAACCATTTCTTTTCTCAAACGACTATATATATATATATCAAGAAAATTATTAAAGATTTTTTCTAAACATCCAAAGACACATTATTAATGTTTCACATATTGGGCATTATCACAATGTGACATAACCCTTGATGAATGTCATTAATGTAACATAACATGTGATAAACGTCACAATGCGACATAGCACTTATTAAACGCCCACTATCACATTATTAATGAGTCACATCTTTGGTTGTGTTGACATATACCAACCAAACACTGTAGCAAAACATGGCTTAACGTCATAATGTGATTAACCCTTGATAACATCGTGGTGAAACGTAAACCTTGATAAACATCACAATGTGACATAACATTGTACTTTACTATGTAAACACTATAACAAACCATGGCTTAATGTCGTAATGTGATATAACCCTTGATAACGTCGCAGTGAAACGTAAACCTTGTTAAATTACCAAAAGAAGAGGAACACCATATATATGTTGTCTTTAATTATATGGAGATCATCATGTATGTTATCCTTATCAACAATTTACAACTTTCTATGTTTATATGTGAAATTAACCATAACAATAAATTATTAAGAGAAATATTACTCACTCTAAACCTTATTTGAGTTAAATAATATATAATTAAAACTCTATTATGGAGTTAAGGGGTTATGAATCTGACCATCTTTTGTTCTTGTTAGATGAGGATGTATAACTAGGTCTTCCTCTATCACTCTATAATTTATAAAACAATGCCTCTAAATCCCCCACACACTTTGTGACAAGCAATAAGTCTAATTAATTACTGAATAGTCACATTCCAACACAATACAAAATATGTAATTTATAAATAATATCATAAATGCAGATCACATCCTTCAATAACATATAGATAAATTAATAACATAAATTTAAATTACATCAAAGTTCCATTAATCTCTAGCATCACACTAAGTCTATCATTATCTTTAAGATATTAACTCTTACATTAATTTAAAGCTACTATTTAAAGTGTTTTTATTTATCCATTGTTTATAAGGAGTTAAGGATGACTATACATTTACAACTATAAGCTATTAATAAAAGGGAAAAAATGATATAGTAAAAGTTAGATATGTTGTGCATGTCATTAAAGATTGATTTTGGAGGAACCTTTTGATTATAATTCAAAGAAGAAGTCTCCTTTACAAATTGAATCCCATACTCACCTTTGGAAATAACATAGAAAAATGGTTTTTTTTAATGGACTACCAAAAAAAAGTGAATTACAAATATATTTTGCTCCACTTAGAACTAAACATTACTAAACATTATTAAATAGTACATTATCCTTTTAAAAATAACATCAAACATTAAACCATAATTATAAAAGTATTAGCTTTCCTGAAACTGAACTCACTTTTTAATCCTAAAATAAAACCTAATACTATTTTTAAGTCCAACTTCCATTAATAATTCAAATCTCCAAAAACTCAAAAAAAAAAAAAAATTTAATTTTCTTTATTTGTATACATAAATGACAACATCATTGAAAATTAAACATACATAACACTATATCGGTGAAAAATGAAGATGCTATTATTTTATGTCGTCAGAATGGACCATGACAAAAAGAGTTGGATTCCATTATTTAATATGCGATTTGATAATTGAAACTAGATATTAAGAAAATAAGTTTACTTAGTACTTACCGCCATATTTACAGCAGAAGAAGATATGAGAAAACTACGAACCATTAATTAATTTAAAATTTTACTTAGTCTCTTGTAAATTGAATTTTTCCTTGGGGAATGGTTGAAAAATAGATAAGGATATTAATAATATATAAGCATCTCAACAGGAAAAAGAAAAAAAAAAGATACTCAATATTTTAAGCAAATATTGTTTAATTTAACATTTCACGTAATTTTTTTGAAAAATAATAATTTTTATTAACCAAAACGAGAAAAAGATAGTGATGAGATAGACTAATATTAATATTAAATTATTATAAAAATTTACAATAAATTATAATATAGTGTTATTATGTTGTTTTTTTATTAAATATTATTTGAGTGATTAGAAAGAATGATAGTTAATAAATATGTTAAATCTATTGTTAAAATATTTAACTAAGAAAGAAAAAAAATTACAAATTTTTTAATTAAACACTAAGATTTTAAACCATAATTGTTTTAAGTTGTTTCACTTTTTCCACATTGATGAACATATTAAACTCGGCATTTTCTTGACTGAATTGATTTGATGAACATTCTCTGCAAAAAATTATTTCTCTCTGGTCAGCAATTGTACAGTTCCACTCAATTTTCTCTAAAAGATTGCAAAATAAATGCAAATTTGATCTCCCATCTTGCATAATTGATGCTACCTGATCCCAAAATTAACTGAAGATTAAGATTTTAATCAATTTTTTGAAAAAAATTGTTTAACTTTGTCCACCTCGATGCATAATAAACTCAGCATTTTCTTCACTGAATTGATTTGATGAACATCCTGTGCAATCACACTTTCTCCCTGGGAAATTGTACAATAACCTATAAATGATTGCAAAATAAATGCAAATTTGATAATACCATCTTGCAAACGCTTCAGGATCTTTCTTTGGCGACTTGATGGCATTTCTTCCCCTGGTGAAGGATTCGAGCGGTCCTCCTCATATGATAGCAGTATTTTGCTTGAAATTTTTTCTCTGCATGTTTTCTCTGCTTAATTAACAAAAAAAACGTAACACATAGCCAATGCAAGAGTGGCAGGCGACCGTATTTAAACGCAAGAAAGAAATCAACATTGACAATGCCCAACCCGTGTTCAGATCACTGTGTGCACACAAAATCATCAAAACATATCTGCGTCAAACAATCGGATAGATGTGATTCGAGGTCATTTCAGAGATTGCGTGTGAGATTCATGGAGCAAACATTCTTGCCGCCACCAAGATGCAAAGACAGATTCTTCCACCGTTCAGATGCAGAGATGGTTAAATCAATAGGCATATTCACAACTATCATTGCCTCTCTCATGTACCCCAATTTCAATAACATTTTATGTTTAAGAAAACATTATATTTTACTTTTATTGTAAATTTTATGACTATTGACCAAGTGGGGTCAAGGATGCTTTAATTAATTATAATGGATATTTTATTATTTAATAAATAAAAGATGAGACAAATAGCCTAAGGAGACTGTTGAATGAGTGTCCATTGACCCACTAGGAGGAATAGACTAGGGTGAGAGCAAACTGACACATGGAAGCATCCTTAATCACTTCTAGCTATTGCAGGGGGGAACTTCCCTAATTTTGTGGTCGTGTTCCTTAAGAAAGTGGAACAGAGAAGGTGGCTCATTAATTGAAAAACTGACCAAAAGACCTAGGCATGCATATATCTATCCATCGAATTTAGCAGGAGGCTGTTCATTCTTTACCTTGTGAAATTTATGAAGTTGAGAAAGGAGCATAAGAGATTCGATGAAGGAAAAGTTAGAAGTGAATTGAGTGATTAAGACTGCATTTTGAACTAGTGCAGTCACATAGTTGAGTTCTATACTGCTAAGGACATAAGTAGTGCTGTTAAGTACTATTATTGAGTTGCAGGGGTATTTGATCCCATTTCTCCACATAGTGCATTCATCCTGGTGGATCAGTGGACAGGCTCGGGGGTCCTAAGACAAGCATTTGAGCTATATTCAAGAAAAGGTTGGGTGGAACAGACTCCTTGGGATGTTTGTTTCTTATACAAATTACCAGGCTCCATTGTGTTATCTTATTTATTTCTATCCAAACAAATTACTGGAATGAAAGTAGTCATGTATAGTTTTTCTATTATTACTTAGATACTTTGAATCTTCTAGTAGAATGCTTAAGTATGCAATTTTTTCAAGAAAGTTGACTTGTATGTGATTTTCTGAATAAATGAACCTAGAATTAGAAATGATTGATTAATGAGTAAAACTCCTTTTTTCATTTTTCCACTCATTTTATGATGACGTACTCTAGTACATAAGGATTGTTTAGCTGTACATAGAAATGATTATACATGAATAAAATGATCTGAACTCTTATCGAATTGTATAGTTTTGATAGAAAATAATTAACAATATTTTCTTCTGATAAGTTACCAACAATAACTTCAGGTAACCGATTTAACTTTGGAGGCATTTTATTGTTACTTTTTCATCTATTTTGTCATAATAATCAATTTCTAGAACTTAATCTTTTATGCAAAAACCTTTAAGAACATTACCTAGAGTCCATTATAGTAAAATTTTGTCACACGGTCATTAAACTGTGTGTAATATAATACATTAACAATTATTGTAATACAATCTATCTATTACACTTAGTAAAGAAAAACCATTCATTATTTTAATACTTTAAAACCTACACTATAAACATATTACTCCAGTTATATTATAATAAATAATGCCGAGTTAAATGTTTTACCATCTATCCTAAATTTAATATTTAACTTCTGTACTCTAACATCAAACTGTTTCTTTTTAAACAACTAGTTCAGTTAGTACAAGATGTTCAGTCAATAGAATGAAAATGGTTAAAATTATAACACCTATTGTATTATAGTACATAAATTAAGTACTTAGTAAACCTAGCTGTAAATAATCAATATAACTCTATTAATATTATTTGTAAACTGTTTTTATAAACCCTACTCTATTAATACAATCCTTTATATCCATTTACAAAACGAGAAGATAACCATGTTACTTGTATACCCAAAACTATTTATTAAAGCCAAACCCTAGGTTAACCCCCTTACAATACAGATGGCACAAATATAATTGTAATAACTAATTTTCTAATGGCCCTAAACTAGTCCTCAGCCGTAGAAGAAATACAACCATTTCTATCATAACAAAAAACTAATTACCAAGCTTAATGCACTATGAAACCGAAATTACAAAAGGAAAACAAATACTAACAGGTATTTACACTATGGTCCATAATCTCTACCTTTTAAAAACAAAGAACTTTAACTAGAGTCTTCATTTTATCAAGAAGTTAACCAATACAGTCGCCACATGGTTCAACTCATAAAACCAAAATTCCTTAACGGATTCGTATCCTCAAAATTATTTCAATGCTTGAGCAAGAGGCTGAGGAAGCTTCACATAACGTGTTTACAGTATTAAAAAAACTATTTTAAAAAATTTGGAACAATATTATATTTACCCTCAATCAATATTACAACAGTCATAGCTCACTGGTAAAACCCTAAGGTTTTTTCACTAAGGATGACCTTACGGCCTCCACCACTATCCAAAACAAAACAACATTCTACTACAAGTAGTATGAACACCGTATTAACCGACAACATTACCATCAGCAACACCACAGACACAAACACGATGTAGTGTACCCAAGGTTAGGACCGAGGCTTACTGAGCCTTTTCTCGCTCGCACCCTTCAGCTCAAGAAAACGCCTTCAACATTCGACTGTGTTTTTCCAAGTATCTTCACCTACCATCAAAACAACAAATGCTTAGAACTGTTTTAGTGAATAGATGAGTTTAAATAAAGAAAATAGAAAAATTCTTGGAGGATTCATAACACTTACTAGTTCTAGCATGGAGCTCGAAGAAAACAATAATGGCGAAGACCCATAGCATTAAGCCTACTAACTCCATGGCCAAGCTCAAAGAACTAGAGTAACAAGATCGATAATGCCACAACCAAGACAAGCACAAAAACCATTGCAGAGATCTGAGGAGGCTGAGAGCCTGTTGGCCTACTCCACCTTTCCAAAACAAGCAACCGATTAAGCCAAAACCCGTTTTAGGGAAACTTGAATGCTGTTGCTTAGGGTTTAACACCAAAACCCTCCACCTTGCAAGAATCCACCACGTGGATCCCACTACTTTCGAAATTCTTTTATTTTGATATATTTTAAACATGCTTGCTAACCCTGCCATATGTGTAAAGTAATACTATTACTTATAATAAAAATTAACAAGTCATTGTATGCATGTTGAAGTTTTTTAGCTAGGTTATAGTTGAGATTTTAATATATCGCCTACATGTCTAGGTAGGGTTTATTATATTTGTAGTTAGTATCTATGTACTAAATAATAATGTTAATTATTATGTTTAGGTATGCTCTAAGATTAACAAGATTAAAATTCATAGTTTTAAAAAGTTGAGAATGTAGTTAAGCTCCTAGTACTACAAACAACTAAATACATGTTGGATAAATATATACCAACAATTTATTTGTTAGAACAAATAATCACGCTATCAACTCCAAAATTGTTGTTAAACGAATAGTCTTTGCTATAGGCCTAGGAATTCTTACGCTTTGATAATATAGACAATAAATAGAGTCACCGTGGTAGTTGAAGCTTACGTCTAATGATTAAATTTTAAGGATCTTTCCTAACTTACTCGTTTAGTATTCTGAGCCTTAAATTCTTGCATCGTAAACCTAGAAGTAAGTTTTTACCTTTGAATCCTATACAAGCATCGGATCTATGTTAGCTTTAAGAAAAGCTAAGTAAGCCTCGGGCTAACCTCAAGCCCCCTTTAGTAAGAAAAGAAAATAACCATCATAATATTACACATTCTAAAGAAAATAGTGGCATCAGAATCATATACATTCATACAAATAAATCAATGATCTGATTTCAATAAATTATTCTAACTCATTAACTTTTGACCATCATTTTAATATTCAAGACTAAAAATCATTTATATCCTTAGTACAATTAGTAGCATGTGACTTACAAGTTAGTAGCCTCTTAATTACAGTCAACCAAAGAGTATTAACTCCTAAGTTTTCTATTGATGTCTTGTCTTTGTAATCTATCTGTTAACTAGTTTAAAGTTAATTATTAAACTAGCATTTATGGATATGATTTAGCATTTAATATCACATGGAAAAAAAAAAAATTTGTGAAATTTGGAGATGTCACATATGGTATCAATGCCCAAGTTCAGACACTAGGCCTGAAGTGGCTCAACGCATGTAAACAAAAAGTAAATAGAAAAGTATGGATACTGATTTATGATTTTAAATGTTGCTGTACATAATATTTTTTGAATTAGATTTGCAGGTATGGAAGGGCTCAAAGAGTATGCTGAAGAGAGGTCCCCGTTAAATGAACAAAATAATTCAAGAAAAGAACCTGCTAAAGAATATATAACTAATAACTCATCTAAATTACTACAAACAGTTAAGGATCTAAAAACTAAAATGTAGACCGTTAAAAAAGAAAATGAGAGAATCCTAAGAGCTTGGGAGGAGCTAATCAAATACTACTAGAAAAGTTTTATAATGAATAAAAGGATAAACAGATAGATCTGACACTACGTCCTATCAACATAAGGGTAAAAGGTCAAAATACTTTAAAATTGAAAGCAGTTCTTCTTCTGAAATTAACGATAACTCATACAGAAAGAAACACCAATATTCTAGTGACAATATGGAGAGTAATTATCACTATATAAAGAAGACTTGTACAATCCCTATGAAGAGATTTTTGGGGAGTTCAAAAATATTAAACCACCAAATTTTAATGGCAAAAAATAAAAAGGAGAGGAAGTCGAAGCATGGCTTTATGGAATGAAAAAGTACTTTCAGATATATAATTATTCAAATCAGTCAAAAGCGAGGATGGCAATATATAACTTAATTGGAAAAGCTGACATCTGGTGGAAGGACATAAAATGATAGTAAGGGCATAAAAGAGAAGAATATAAACTGGATCACTTTTAAAAAGTACTTTAAAATAAATTTCTGTCGAAGCAATATTACGAGGAACGAGCTAAAGAATTTCATGACTTAAGGTTGGGAACCATAAGTATGAAAGAGTTAAATAGTAATGTTTTAAGCTTACTGTGATATGTACCTTATATTGTTGATGAAAAACCCAAGGTACAACAGTTTCTGAGTTGTTTACCTTTTCATATGAAGGACATAATTGAATATGATAATCTCAAGACCCTTGAAGAGGCCATGCAGAAAGCAGATTTCTGCTATAAGCGGAACTGGAAAAGAGAGAACATGCCAAATTGGAAAATAAAAAGGACTAATAATTTTGAACCAAGAAAGAAAAATTCCACACCTAATCGGAATTTTGGGCATAATAACTCACGCAATCTTCCTAACAGAAAATTTCAAGGAAGTAATTCAAAAAGTAACCCAGAGCAAAACCTTATTGTCACAAGAAATAAATAATTTACAAATAATCACAGTAATAATGTTAAAAATAACGAACGTAAGGAACCGATAAAATGTTGGGAATGTCGGGGACCTCACTATGCATCAAGCTGTCATAACAAGAAGAATATCATCAACAACATTCATGCTATGCGGGAAGAAACAACGGTTGGTGATTTAGCGAGAGGGATGCCCATAATCAATGCATCACTAAAAAATAGACAAGATGAATATCATAATTCCATGGTGGAAGTAGAAGGTATGCTGAACCATAAACCCATTTCTATTTTAATTGACCTAGGGGCTAACCTGAGTTATGTCTCTCCCAGTTTAGTAGAGAAAAGTAAACTACGAGTAGATAAATTTGCAAAATCATGGCTGGTTCAATTGGCTACAGGAGCAAAAAGGAAAGTAATTGATTTTGTGAAAGATTGTACATTATTTATGAATCAGTTTGAAACTTTTGTAAAACTGGATGTACTTTCGTTAGGGTCCTATGATGTATTAATTGGAATGGATTGGTTGGAACAACATCGAGTAGTGTTAAATTGTTTTGATAAAACTTTTACCTGTTTAAATAATGAAGGAGAAATGGTAACAGTAAAAGGAATCCCTAGGAAAACAACAATCAAACAAATTTTTGCCTTACAACTAAAAAGGGTTGTTCGAAAGGGATGTAAATCTTTTGCTATAACTATAACTAATGAATAACACATTAATAAAAAAGACAAGCTAAAATTAGAAGATATACCAATTCTGAGATGTTATTAGGATGTATTTCTAGAGGAAATTTTGGGATTGCCTCTGAAAAGGGAGCTGGATTTCACTATTAACCCGATACATGGTGCGGTGCCTAAGTCAAAATATCCTTACCGGATGAAAATCCTGGAGCTTAATGAACTAAAATCGTAATTAAAAGAACTGATAGATAAAAAGTATATAAGAGCAAGTGTGTCTCCTTGGGGAGCACCGATCATTTTTGTGAAAAAGAAGGATGGTACTTTGCGCTTATGCATTGACTACCGTCAACTTAATAAGATGACAACTAAAAATAGATACCCATTTCCCTGCATAGATGGTCTGTTTAATCAGTTACGTGGAGCAACAGTATTTTCAAAAATTGACTTAAAATCCCATTATCATCAAGTCTGGATTAAGGATGAGGATATTTTCAAGACGGATTTTAGGACCCGATATGATCACTATGAGTTTGTTGTCATGCCATTTGGGCTAACTAATGCCCCGACAGTCTTCATGTGTTTAATGAACAACGTGTTACATAAATATCTAGATAAGTTTGTAGTAGTTTTTATTGATGATATTCTAATATATGCTAAGACTAAAGAAGAGCACGAGGAATATTTAAAAATCATTTTACAAGTGTTAAGGGAACATCAGCTATATGCAAAGTTCAACAAATGTGACTTCTTCAAAGATAAAATACAATACTTGGGTCACGTAATAAGTAAAGATGGGATATCGGTTGACCCAGATAAGATAAACGCAATTAACAAATGGTCGGTCCCAAAGGATGTGATTGATGTACGGTCATTCATGGGGATCACCGGGTGTTATCGAAGGTTCATTGAGGGTTTCTCAAGGATAGTGAATCCCATAAATTCTCTACAGAAGAAGGGGAAGAAATTTGTATGGGATCAAAAATGTGAAAAGAGTTTTAAGAAATTAAAAGAATTGTTAACTACTGCACCCATTTTAAGAATTGCGGATCCTAAAAAGGATTTTGTTGTATGCACTAATGCATGCAACGATGGCCTTGGTAGGTTCTTAAGTCAAGAAGGTCATGTAATAGCATACGAGTCCATGACACTTAAAATTCACGAGAAAAATTACGCTACTTATGATCTAGAATTGGTTGTCGTGATACATGCATTAAAGATGTGATGCCATCACTTGATCAGGATAAAATTTATTTTAATGGCGGATAATAAGGGTTTAAAGTATATGCTGGATCAACCAAATTTAAACACAAGGAAAGCTAGGTGGCTAGCTTTCCTTAGCGAATATGATTTTGAGATCCAACATATCAAAGGGAAGGAAAATAAAGTAGCTGATGCTTTGAGCAGAAATGCAAGATTAAATTTTTGGGCAGCAATCAGTACTTACAAAACAGATTTAGAAGATCGGCTTAAAGGAGTAAAATTGGATGAAAATTGCCGAAAATTGCAAGCTAAAGTGGCAGAAAATGTAACTGAAAGTTTAAAAATAGGTTATAGTCTAAATGAAAAAGGGTTAATAATTTATAAAAATAGGTTGTATATACCTAACGTACCTTAAGTTAAGTTGCTTATTTTGAATTAAATACATAAAAGTCCTTATTTAGACACCCTGACTATTAGAAGACAATAACTATGTTACAGAAATATTACAATTGGCTGAATATGAAGAATGAGTTGGTAGAATATATTGCTAGATGTTTTGAATGTCAACAGGTTAAGACTGAACATCAACATCTAGCTGGTTTATTACATCCGTTACCAATTTCTAGCTGGAAATGAGAAATAATTAGCATTGATTTCATTACAGGTTTTCCTAAAAAACAAAACCAGAATGATTCAATAATGGTAGTTGTTGACAAACTCAGTAAGGCAACCCATTTTATACTAGTAAATACCAATTGCTTATTTTGAATTAAATACATAAAAGTCCTTATTTAGACACCCTGACTATTAGAAGACAATAACTATGTTACAGAAATATTACAATTGGTTGAATATGAAGAATGAGTTGGTAGAATATATTGCTAGATGTTTTGAATGTCAACAGGTTAAGACTGAACATCAACATCTAGCTAGTTTATTACATCTGTTACCAATTTCTAGCTGGAAATGAGAAATAATTAGCATTGATTTCATTACAGGTTTTCCTAAAAAACAAAACTAGAATGATTCAATAATGGTAGTTGTTGACAAACTCAGTAAGGCAACCCATTTTATACTAGTAAATACCACTCATAAGGCTGTTAATATTGCTGAAATATTTATGAAACAAATTTTTTGTTTGCATGGAATTCCAAAAGTTATAATTTTTGACAGGGACTCTAAATTCACAAGAAAATTCTGGAAATCTTTATTTAAAGGTATATATACTACTTTAAATTTAAGTACATCTTTTCATCCACAAACAGATGGACAGACAAAAAGGGTAAATAATATTTTGGAAGATATGTTAAGGATGTACGTTAGAGAACAACCAATTAAATGGGAAGATTACTTACACTTGGTTGAGTTTGCATACAACAAACACTACCAAGTTTCAGCAAAATTCAACCCATTTGAAATTCTGTATGGAAGAAATGCAATAATCCCATCTCATGGAGAAACCTCATTGACATGTTAATAATAGGACCTGAGTTATTAAAGGAAATGGAATTAATTGTGAAGCAGGTAGAAGGTAATTTAAAGGTTTCAGAGGACAGACAAAAGAGCCAAGAGGATCTTAAACAAACTCATAAAGAGTTCCAGGTGGGCGAACATGTTTTCATTAAGGTAAAACTTAAAAAGAGCTCCTTAAAATTAGGGAGTTGTGCTAAGATAGCACCCACATATTGTGGGCCTTTTGAAATATTGTCCAGAGTTGGACCGGTGGCATACCAATTGGCCTTACCACCGAATCTTAAAGTTCACAATGTTTTTCATATTTCTGTTTTAAAAAGATATCTACATGATGCTACTCATGTGATAAATTGGAATGATGTTTAGCTGGAGTCCGAAGGAGATTTTCTAGTGGAATCAGACTGTATCCTCGACAAGAGGTAGATCTTGCTTCAGAATCGTACCATTGGACAGGTGAAGGTGCAATGGAAGCACCTTAGTCCAAAATAAGCAACCTGGGAATTGGAGAGTCATATGAGGGAATCATATCCAAATTTTTTCTAGGGAAGCTCTGAGGATGATGAATAAAGCAACATTGAGGATGATGTTGGACTTAAGGGGGGGTGTATGTCACGTACCCCAATTTCAATAACATTTTATGTTTAAGAAAACATTATATTTTACTTTTATTGTAAAGTTTATGACTGTTGACCAAGTGGGGTCAAGGATTACTGTAATTAATTATGTTGAATATTTTATTGTTTAATAAATAAAAGATAAGACAAATATCCTAAGGAGGCTGTTGAATGAGTGTCCACTGACCCACTAGGAGGAATAGACTGGGGTCAGAGCAAACTGGCACATGGAAGCATCCTCAATCACTTCTAGTTGTTGCAGGGGCAAACTTACCTAATTTTGTGGTCATTTTCCCCAAGAAAGTGGAACAGAGCAGGTCGCTCATTAATTGAAAACCTGACCAAAATACCTAGGCATGCATATATCTATCCATCGAATTCAGCAAGAGGTTGTTCATTCTTTACCTTGTGAAATTTATGAAGTTGAGAAAGGAGCAAAAGAGATTCGATGAGGGGAAAGTTAGAGGTGAATTGAGTGATTAATATTTCATTTAGAAACTAGTGCAGCCACATAGCTAAGTTCTATACTGTTGAGGACAAAAGTACTGTTGTTAAGTACTACTGTTGAGATGCAGGGGTATTTGATCCCATTTCTCCACACAATGCATTCATCCTAGTGGATCAGTGGACAGGCTCGGGGGTCCTAAGACAAGCATTTGAGCTATGTTCAGGAAAAGGTTGGTTGGAACAAGTTCCTTGGGTTGTTTGTCTCTTCTACAAATTACTAAGTTCCATTGTGTTATCTTATTTATTTCTATGCAAGCAAATTACTGGAATGAAAGCAGTCACGTTTAGTTTTTCTATTATTACTTAGATACTTTGAATATGCTAGTAGAATGCTTAAGTCTACAATTTATTCAGGAAAGTTTACTTGTATGTGATTATCTGAATAAATGAACCTAGAAATAGAAATGATTGATTAATGAGTAAAATTCTTTTCTGCATTTTTCCACTCATCTTACGATGACGTACTCTAGTACAGAAGGATTGTTTAGCTGTAGATAGGAATGATTATACATGGATAAAATGATATGAGTTGTTATCGAATTGTACAGTTTCCATAGAAAATAATTAACAATCTTTTATTCTGATAAGTTACCAATAATATTTTCAGGTAACTGATTTAACTTTGGAGGCTTTTTACTATTACCTTTTCAGCTATTTTGTCATAATAATCCATTTCTAGAACTTAACCTTTTATGAAAAAATCTTTAAGAACGTTACCTAGAGTCCATTATAGTAAACTTTTGTCACACAGTCATTAAATTGTGTGTAATAGAATACATTAACAATTACTGTAATACAATCTATTTATTACACTTAGTAAAGAAAAACCATTCAGTATTTTAATACTTTAAAACCTGCACTATAAACATATTACTCTAGTTATATTATAATAAATAATGCTTAGTTAAATGTTTTACCAGCTATCCTAACTTTAATATTTAACTTTTGTACTCTAAGCTCAAACTGTTTCTTTTTAAACATCTAGTTCAGTTAGTACACGATGTTCAGTCCATAGACTGAAAATGGTGAAAATTATAACACCTATTGTATTATAGTACATAAATTAAGTACTTAGTAAACCCAACTGTAAATAATCAATATAACTCTATTACTATTATTTGTAAACTATTTTTCTAAACCCTGCTCTATTAATACAATCCTTTATATCCATTTACAGAACGAGAAGATAACCATCTTACTTGTATGCCCAAAACTGTTTATTAAAACCAAACCCTAGGTTAACCCCCTTACGATACAGATGGTAGAAATAGAATTGTAATAACTAATTTGCTAATGGGTTAAACTAGTTCGCGGTCGTAAAAGAAATACAACCATTTGTATCATAACAGAAAACTAATTACCAAGCTTAATGCACTATGCAACCAAAATTACAAAAGGAAAACAAATAATAACAGGTATTTACACTATGGCCCATAAGCTTTGCCTTTTGAAAACAAAAGAACTTTAATCAGAGTCTTCCTTTTATCAAGAATTTAACCAATACAGTCACCACATGGTTGAACTCATAAAACCAAAATGCCTTAATGGATTCGTATCCTCGAAAGTATTTCAGTGGTCGAGCAAGAGGCCGAGAAAGCTTCACATAACATATTTATAGTAAACTACTTTAAAAACCAATATTATATTTACCCTCAATCATTAATACAAGAGTCGTAGCTCACTGGTGAAACCCTAAGGGTTTTTCACTAAGGATGATCTTACGGCCTCCACCACTATACAAAACAAAACAACATTCTAGTACAAGTAGTATGAACATCGTATTAACCGACTGCATTACCATCGGCAACATCGCAGACACAATAACGATTTAGGGTACCCAAGTTTGGGACTGAGGCTTACTGAGCCTTTTCTCGCTTGCACCCTTCAACTCAAGCAAATTCCTTCAACATTCGACTATGATTTTCCAAGTATCTTCACCTACCATCAAAACAACAAACGGTTAGAACTGTTTTAGTAAATAGCTGAGTTTAAATAAAGAAAAGAGAAAAATGCTTGGGGGATTCATATGACTTACCAGTTCTAGAATGGAGCTTGAAGAAAACAATAATGGTGAAGAACCAGAGCATTAAGCCTACTAACGCCACGAACGATCTCGAATAAAAAATAATGGCGAAGAACTAGAGTAACAAGATCGATAACGCCACGGCCAAGACAAGAACAACAACCATTGTAGAGATCTGAGGAGGCCGAGGGCCTTTTGGCTTACTCCACCTTTCCAAAACAACCAACTGATTAAGCCAAAATGCATTTTAGGGAAACTTGAATGCTGGTTCTTAGGGTTTAATGCCAAAACCCTCCACCTTGCAAGCATCCACCACGTGGATCCCACTACTTTCGAAATTCTTTTATTTTGATATAGTTTAAACATGCTTGTTAACCCTGCTATATGTGTAAAGAAATACTATTACCTATTATAAAAATTAACAAGTCATTGTATGCATGTTGAAGTTTTTTAGCCAGGTTATAGTTGATATTTTAATATATCGCCTACATGCCTAGGTAGGGTTTATTATATTATTTGTAGTTAGTATCTAGCTACTAAATAATAATGCTAATTATTATGTTTAGGTATGCTCTAAGATTTACAAGGTTAAAATTGATAGTTTTAAAACATTGAGAATGTAGTTAGGCTCCTAGTACTACAAACAACTAAATACAGGTTGGATAAATATATACCAACAATTTATTTGTTAGAACAAATAATCACACTATCAACTCCAAAATTGATGTCAAATGAATAGTCTTTGCTATAGGCCTAGGAATTCTTATACTTCGATAATCTAGACGATAAATAGAGTCACCGTGGTAGTTGAAGCTTAAGTCTAATGATTAAAGTTTATGGATCTTTTCTAACTTACTCGTTTAGTCTTCCGAGCCTTAAATTCTTACATCGTAAACCTTGAAGTAATTTTCTACCTGTGAATCATGTACAAGCATCGGGTCTATGTTAGCTTTAAGAAAAGCTAAGTAAGCACCGAGCTAACATCAAGCCCCCTTCAATAAGAAAAGAAAATAACCATCAGAAACTTACACATTCTAAAGAAAATAGCCATGATAATCATATACATTCATACAAATAAACCAATGATTTGATTTTAATAAATTATTTTAACTCATTAACTTTTGACCAACATTTTAATATTCAAGACTAAAAATCATTTATAGCCTTAGTATGGTTAGTGGCATGTGACTTACAAGTTAGTAGCCTCTTAGTTACAATTAACCAAGGAGTATTAACTCCTAAGTTTTCTCTTGATGTCTTGTCTTTGTAATCTATCTGTTAACTAGCTTAAAGTTAATTATTAGACTAGCATTTCTGGCTATGATTTAGCATTTAATATCATGTGGAAACAATTTAATTTTTTGTTAAATTTGGGGATGCCACAGCCTCCACCTCTAACCGCACTGCAATGAGAGTTCTCCATATTTCTAGTTATTAGTATCCTCCACCACTCGGAAGGGCTCCATCCTGCCACATTTCATGATAAACTACAATCACCACTCAGAAGGGCTCCATCCTGCCACATTTAGTGAATCTTGATGATCTGCTCAATCAAGTTCAAATCCCAAAATATGAGATATATACTCCTATCGGCATAATAACATCAAAAAATTCACAAGGAAAGGGTTATAGCATGGAAAATTTCAATAACAATTTTTTTGTAATGATTAAACAAATGTTAGAGTTTAGGTTTATATTGGGAACATAGGTATAGCTTAAACAATAACTCAATATGAACCACATGTTATGTTATAAGGAATGGAACTTATAAAATTAATCAAATAATCAATTCTTTAATATGTTTGTAAAACAAATACCATTTGCACCACGACCATAGATATATAAGCTATATAAGTTAGACTGTTCACATATAAATAAGAGCTCGTGGTCTAAAGTATTAAATATATGGTCTTGGAGGATCAAGAAACTAACCCAGTACCAAGTTTTTTCATTAACGCATGTATACAAGAATTTTAATTTAAACATATCAACTCTCAAAATACTATAACTTCCACAATATTTTTTTACTCATAATTAAAATATCTTATAATATCTTTTTTTGAGTATAGTAAAATATAGGTTCATTACAAATGGTACTAGAAATATAGATTACAACACTTGGGCCTTTTTGGCTTAAAGAGAATAATACATTCATGTAAACTAATAAAAAATATTATCTATAAACTAACAGGCATAAATGAAGAAGTTTATAAAGTAACAATAGATATTATGGAAGAAGTCCCTAGTCAACAAGGAGTCATGAATCAATAGTCACGAGATGAAGGAATTTGGGTAGAATTGAATGATCGTAGAGAACTAGAAAATCCTTTATAAATATTGGAAACAATTAAAAGTATTAGGCATGACTTCCATAGTTATAAGGTCGATAATGAAATATCAGTAGAATCTCAAGAAAAGCAACGAGATTTAAATGCAGTGTTTTTATGAAGTTGATGAAAAACACTTATAAACAACCTAAACTTCTAGTAAGGTCTATAACTAAAAATATTTAAGTTCTACAAACGAAACAAACTCTAGTAGTGAATATTCAAGTGAATATGCAACTACAACATAAAATTACGTGAACATGAATTCCAAAAACTCCTCATGTAGGAGAAGGAAGAGATGAAAGCTTAAAAATGATATGCAAGGTGAATTAAAAAATAAATAAATAATTCCTATATTTGATGGTTTGGTGAAAAAGGGTGAAGAGGTTGAATCCTGGTTATAAGCAAAATTGACAATTTATAATATGAACAAGAAAGCTTACATTTTGTGGAATGATACAAAAGTAGTTAAGTATGTTAGTGAAAAACAAATCAAATGGAAATCGTTCAATAAATACTTATCAGAAATACTCTATGATAGGAAAATCAAAGAAATGCATGAACTAAAGTTAGTCTAGGTGACCATGGAAGATTTTTCCAATAAATTTATAGAAACGCTGAGGTAGGTTTCTTATTTAAAGATGAAAATATAAAAGTACAAATATTCTTAAGTTATCTACCTTAGTCTTATAAGTACATAAATGAATATGATGAGCCAAAGACTCTATATTAAGAAGTCAGGAAGGCCAAGTATTGTTATGATTAGTATAGGTATAGGGTTGAACATCCTAAGGGATGGAAAGAAAAGAAAAAGGGAAAATCAGATCTACAAAGACAAAAGGGATTTAATCCTCCTCAATTCAAAAATCAGTTTAAGAGTTTTCAAGGTAATAACTATGGGAGAAATAATAACCAGCATAACCCACTAACTCAAATTAGGACTAAATCTTTCATATATGTAAACAAAAAATATAATTAATCAATCGAAGGACCCTTAAAATGTTGGGGCTATTATGAACCTCATTTATTGACAAGTTGTGCACACATAGATAGAAACAATAAAAATGCTCATAATAACTAGGAATCTACAATAGTTGAGGATGTGGCCAATAATATTCCTAAAATAAACACATCTCTATATGATCAACAAGTTGATCATCAATCCTTCATGGTTGAGATAGAAGGTAAGATCGTTGAGTGATCTGTGTCTATTTTAATTGATCCATTTTCTAGTTTAAGTTATATTTCTCCTAAAATTGCTAAAGCATGAAAGTTAGAAAAATTTAAACACAAAAAACATGGTTAGGTCATCTAACTACTGGTATTAAGGGAAAAGTCATAGAATTAATAAAATTATGTTGTACAGAAATGAATGGATTGTGGACTAAATGGAATTTAAATATTCTACCTTTAGGATCCTATGATATACTCATAGGGATGGACTATTTATAATCCCATAAAGTATTTTATCAACCTGTATCAATGACCAAGGTACCATTATAAAAATAATGGGTGTACCTATATCAATTTCAGTGAGGTAGATTTCAACGTTACAATTAAAAAGGTGTTCTGGAAAAAGATGCATGTTGTATGCAATTTAGTTATTGCATTATTCCACTAGCATAGATCCATCTAAAAGGGGGTCTACCAAGCACCGATAGGGATCAAATCTCTCAAGGTACAAACCATTTTTTAGAGTGGAAATGTGTAATCTAATTTTTATGGTTTTATTTTATCTATTTTATGTTGTTTTAAGCCTGCACGTGTGTGGCTCATTGGAGGTTCAGTTGTTATGAAGTCACTTGTTGTAAATTGGAGGTCACGAATTCAAATCCCACCTGGATTTACTTGTGTCCCATGTCTTGCGGTGGGTGTGGGGCACCTAGGGGTATAGTGGTAGTAGGAATGGATCCCTAGACCCCGTGTCACGCGAGTACCAGCCTAGCTCCAGTTGTCGATTACCCTAGTTACAAAAAAAAATTATGTTCTTTTATATATATGCAATTCTAAATAATTTAAATTTAATTTAATCCCACAAGTTATTTTTAATAATATTTTATTATTTTTTATAAAAGACACGTGCCAACTCTACGATGAGCACGAAAGGAGTTACACATCTCTCCCCTACTGGGTTGTAGAATGCACCTCTTCGGTGCAACAAGAATGATATCAAGCCTTCTCTTGAAAACTATGTTATCCTTAAGGAATTTCAAGATGTGTTTCTAGAAGAAATTCTTGGATTACATCCTAAGTAAGATATTGAATTCACCATAGAATCAATGCTCATATCTACACCAGTCTTTTAGGTCCTTTATAGGATGATCATTCCAGAATTGAAAAAATTAAATGTGCAGCTACATGAATGTTTAGACAAGAACTGCGTCAGACCCAATACATCTTCTCGGGGATCACTTGTTCTATGTGTTAAAAATAAGGACAATACACTAAGGTTATGTATAAACTACCAACTTTAGACAATATGAAAATAAAGAGTTAATATCCCTTACCCAGATTTGATGATCTATTCGATCAAGTCAAGGGAGAAAAAATGTTTTCCAAAATTGATCTCAGGTCAGGGTACCTCTAGGTGGGAATAAAGGATGAAGACATTCAAAAAATATATCTCTGGACTAGGTATGGTCATTATGAGTTTGTGATTATGCCCTTTGGCCTTACAAATGCTCCAACTACCTTCATTTGTTTAATGGAAAACATTTTTAACAGGTTTTTGGATAAGTTCGTACTTGTATCTACAAATGTCAATATCAACTATTCTAAAATTGAAAAGGAACATGAAAATCACCTAAGAATAGTTTTGTCGATACTTAGAGAACATCAACTATATGCTAAATTTATTAAGTGTGTGAATTTTATAAGAAACAAGTTCAGTATTTGGGAAATATTATTTTCGAGGAAGGAATAGCAATAGACCCAGATAAAATAAAGGTTAATATGGAGTGACCTACTCCTAAATATGTAGCATATATATTATCTTTCATGGGACTCGCCGGATACTATCAAAGATTTATTCTAGGTTTTTGAAAATTATCATATACCATTACTTCTTTACATAAAAAAGGAATCGAACTTGTATGGTCACAAAAGTGTGAGGAAAGTTTTTAGAAACTAAAACACTTACTACAACTCTTATTTTAAAAATTGTGGACCCGTACAAGGACTTTGTAGTTTGTACTAATGCCTATAAGGAAGGATTGACTGGAGTTATTCTTCAAAATAATTATGTAATTTGTTATGAATCTAGAAAATTAAAAGAAAATGATAAAAATATACCACCACGATCTTAAGTTGGCTTCCATTATTCATCCTTTGAAGGTATGGAACCACTATTTAATAGGGAGAAGGTTCTTATTGATGATATATTACATTGATTTGAGGTACTTGTTTGATCAACAAAATTTAAATGAAAGACATGCTAGATGGTTAGCATTTATGAGTGAATATGACTTCAAAATAAAAAAATATAAAAGGGAAAGAAAACAAAATAGAAAATTCCTTAAGTAGAACTATACATGTGATTCATGCAACATCAGTTATTAATTATCAATATGATTTTAAAATTGGAATTAAATAAACCCTGGAATCTGATTCCTTTTATAATCAAATGAAAGAAAAACTACAAGCCAAAAGATTTGAAAACAAAATAGAAGATTATAGTTTGAATGAATATGAATTATTAATATTTAAAGGAAGATGATATGTGCCTACACTACTACATATGGCTCAAAAGTCCCACACGAGTTTTCCACAAAAAATTTAAAATTGCATTTTTCGTGGAAAAATAGTTTAATTTTTTGGAAAATTTTGAAAATGCCCCTGACGATTGTCGCTCTAGCAACGTTATGCACAGTTTATGGCTACAGCGACGAAAACATGGCATTCATTGGAATAGCAACGAAAACATGTCATTCTTTGGAATGGCGACGAAAACAGTGCCATTCGTTGGAATAGCGATGAAAACATGCCATTAAGGGAAGGATCTAACATAGTGTCTTTGTGGTTGATATTGCCTTATCTTACTTTGGAATTATAGCATGAGGAGGTCTTTGGGGCCATAGGAGACTGAATTGGGAGATACATTATTGTGAATGAAAAACAAAAAAGTTTGGATGGGTCTTTGAATGGTAGGTCATTAGTAGACATGGACCTAGGAAATGGTCTCTTGAATGGACTTGACATTGAGGTATGTGATCCATCATATAAAGTAGCACTAGACTATAACAAGTATCATCATTTGAAAATCTTAAGGTGCATTTATTGTTTCATATTTCAATATTTCAAAATGTTCCTCATATAATAAGGACCTAATCACTCTAATTAGTGACTTAATATTTAATCAATTACTATAATCAATCACAATAATCAATCTCATTCCATAGATGGTGTTTAAGAGGCTAGAAACATCGACTCCCAATATCACTTTCCTAAATCTCTTCATCCACATGATATAAACCTTGTTGTGCACATATATGGATTTATTTGTGATGGGTATTTCAATGAGCATGCAATCATTGTGACTATATGAAGAAGAGATCATAATCATAAACATCACTATCCAAGAGGACCACCCTATCATAAATAAACTCAAGGCCATAATAGCTATAATATCTTCATCTTTAGTAAAAGAGAACCATGAAGATCAACATATTGATAAATGCATAAATAGGGCCTAGGATCCCATTAATTTAGTCACTAGTAATGTTAATCTATACCATGGGTTTGAGATCACAAACCTTGAGAAGGGAGAGAATGAAGTAGTACTAGTTGGCATTTACGTGTAGTAAGTAACATTGAATTTAAGTACCGCTAGTTGGTCGACCCAAACTCTTCTTGATTTGAGCTCAAAGCACTTTTGGAAATAAGGGTATGTTGTGTCCCTAATGAAACGAAAGACTGGAATAATTACAAAAATCATTCATATACTTATTGTATATGTTAGATATTTGGGTCTCATATTCTATTCATGGCCTAATAGCCAATAAAGGTTATTTTGTATACCAATGCACACTTGTAGTGCATGTATTTTCACACTCAAGGCTAATTATGCACATATCTTCAACATGGTTGTTTCACACTTAATTTTATGTGTGAAAGAACCATGAAATCCATAATCATTGATGTCATCATATAACCTCCCACTATTGTTAATGGAACATGTTAAATTTATTTCCATAAGTAGCATTTTCCTTAGCTTAGGTGCTTGATTGCGTATTTCCCAGTAGGGGAATAAGATTTAGGTTGATTTCCTTATATGCTCGTGTGTTTTCCCCTCCCTTTCCTAGTTATGGTCCTTGATCTATGGATTTTCCTTGGATCTACGATTTTTGGACTCGAGAACAATTTCAGGGTCAATGACCCACATATTTGCTAGAAATAATATGATAAATACCAAGGTCCATTTTGTGCCAATGCCACACTTTGCATATTCTCCTTCCATTCCATTTCTTGTTGTTCCTCCCTTTCTTTTTTTCTTTAGATTATGCTTTCTTGTGTACTAGGTTTTTGCTTCTACTTATCTCCCTTAAGATATTGGAATTCTATACTAGCTTTATATTTTGTCTTAGGTTGGAACAACATTAAATAAGATCAATTTTTTTTATTGAATTGCACCCATGTATTTAATCAAAAAAATTGGACTCTTCCAGAATATTCCTAGTTGAACAACTCTCTTTCCAAACTCAATATTGAACTCTTGCACCAATTGTCCTTTCCTTTTCTTGAAGTAGTGTCGTACAATTTGTTGATTCTCCTCACAACCAATTAGATAGAATTATTACTTTATAATGTCTTTGAATACTTACCTATTAGTCACTAGTGGCTTATTCTCTAACTCTCTTGTTGTTGCAAATGAGGTTCTTTGTCTTCAAGTGACCTCATGTACAATGAAGTATATTTCCATTTATTGTAGCCATTGACTCATCTTGATGGGATCCACTTCACCCACATAAGGTTTGGTTTCCACCTTGGCCTCTACACATAAAGGTACGTGTGGCTTGTTGTAGCTACATTCTCCTACATTTTCCTCTACTTTTCTCCCTGGCTCTCACTCTATCTATTATTTCGTTGGTTCATTTGTTCCAATAGCGTGTTTTGAGGTTAATTATATTCCATTTCCTATTAATAGTTGTGTTACCATAGATCTATAAGTGTGGCAAAACTATTATTGAGCCAGTCAAATCTAAAAATTTGGTATTCTTCTTCATCCCCTTCATGATGATGTCCTATCATGGTTGATGCTCTACTTCTATCTATTCCCAACAAAATTATTCTCCACTTATTCTATAGCCACTTACCATATAGATCTCACCAATTGTACGTGAGAAAATATTTTAATACGATGTAGGTGTTGCATTGTGACGCAAGAGCATCGTGGCATGCCAGCAATGTGATGAGTTGGTCACATGCTGTGGAATATTTTTGTTGTTTTGTTGAGTCATCGTTTGTTAGCACCAGTAGGAGTGATGGCGGATAATGACTCCCTGCATGGAGATCAAGCTCCAGTCTATTTGTTGTGATAGGTACATTTTCATCATGCTTTGTAGTTGTTTTTTTTTCAGTTGCAGGACCACTTAGTGTAAGAGGTTACAGTTTAGCTTAAATAGGAATATTATAGAAGGGAGAAGGGTTCTTCTCTTTAGGATTAGAATTCTGAATTTGCAGAGGAAAAGGACAGACTTGCAGTTGGTTCCGTTTGTAAATATTTTGAATAGAGTGAAGAAGAGGGTCGAGCTGTGTGTTTGTGTGTTTGCATAATAGAAGGACTATATGTGTGTTTTCAGTGTTCTTAGCCTAGATGCATTTACTATTTAAATGATGAATCCGTGAAGAGCCGACTTCGGTGGTTTTCTGAACATCTGTGTAATTATGTGAAATCGTTGATTCAAGTGTTAAATCGTTGCTTGAATAGTTGAAATAGGTTGTAAATGCATGCATAGAAGTGTTAGGATAATGAATCTTAAATATTGTAGGCTGGATTGATCGATTCTATCATCAATCAACATAGCACGCAGATTTTCTACCTTAACAAGTTTTTTGCAGCGAATGAACAGTTGGGATTGAGTCCACAAACGAAGATCTGGCGGTCCAGGAGAGATCCACAACGGAAGTTGCAAGGGATATAACGAATCTACAAATATCTATGAGATCCACATCAAATATTATATTGATGGTCAGGGAGAAGGCCGCAAATATCTAACGGTGGGAAAAATTGCAAAGGAAAAGTTGCGGGGGAGCATTTTTGGAAAGTTGGTCGGACATCTCGCATCCTGCAACCCGCATGCGGAAAGGCTGTTGCGGAAAGACTGTTGCGGAAATAGAGTTGTAGAAATGTTGTTGTGGAAGAAAAGTTGTGGGGAGGTAATTTTAGAGAAGAATTTGGTCGAGGGATAATTTTGGCAATCCTGCTAAGCGTAGGAGCCACCAGATCCTGTAGGTGCTGATTGGGTTGGCTATGGTTGATCTCACCTACACCAATTTTGGTATCAGAGTAAGGAGAAGCTTGTGTGAGAGAGAAGTGTAGTATTAGAAGCCTATAAAGAGAAATGAAGAGTGCTCAAAAGGTTCTAGATAGAGGACCAGGACTACCAAAAGGACAAGTACAGAGAAGGGGCTTGGTGAGGTAAGTTGTAGCAGTGTGAAATAAAAATGTTATTGCAGAGGATTAGTGCAAGAGAACTGTTATTGCAGAGGATTAGTGTAAGAGAATGGATGCATGCATAGATAGAGAAAGAGGTTGTGACGGAGGTCAAACAACGACGAACACAAAAGTTATGGAGGAAGTGAGGGAGCTACTAGCACGTCCGGAAGCCATGGAGATAGACATATGAAGAGACCCAGAAGCAGGGGATGTAAGTGAACCTAAGGATGAAGAGAAAAGAGAAGAAGCTACACCTATGCAGGAAAAACCTGAGCTAAGGTATTTCAGACTCATTCTAGGAGCAACTTCAAGGCTGAAACCTGATTTGTATACCTATGATAGATTTCTTGTTGCTGGACATCTCATTGATTGGATCAGTGAGCTGGATAAGTACTTTGAGTACGATGAGATTGAAGAAGACAAGAGATTCACATTATTGGTGAAAAGGTTGAAAGGGCATGCATATTTTTGGTGGTATAGTGTGCAAGTAGAAAGAAGGAGGAAGAATAAGCCATTGATAAAGAGCTGGGATAGGATGGTAGCAAAGATAAGGGTTAAGTTCTTGCCCAAAGATTACCAGTTAATTCTATATATACATGTACATAACCTTAGGAAAAGATTGTTAACACTGAGAGAGTATAGTGAAGAGTTATACAAAGTAAACCTAAGGGAAAAATATGTGTAAGAGTCATCAAAGAAGGCTACTAGGTATGTCAATGGTCCAAGGATGGATATCCAAGAAGAGATCAACATGATATCACCTAGAACAATGGAGGAGGCATATCAATGTGCTTTAAGGGAAGAATAAAAGATAGCAAGGAAGTAGAGGTTCAACAGAGGTCGGGGTCCGACCAGAGGACGAGGACAAGAAGTTGGAAGAGGAATATTTGGAGTCCAGAGAGGAGAGTCTAGTAAATCTAACCAACGAGAGCAGCATGGTAGAGGAGGTGACTCTAGTAGAAGAGGACCTTACCAAGGAGGTAGGGGTAGAGAAAGAGGTAGAGGACCTGTCTATAGATGCTACAAATGCAACCAGTTGAGGCATAGATCATTTGAATGTCTAGGGAAGGAATACATAGGACAGAGAGAAGCATGTGTAGCTTAGAATGAGCAGCAGCAAGAACAGTCGACAGTGGCTGAAGTTTTGCTAGAGACAGGAGAGTATTTGATGATGAATAAAGTCTTACTGAAACATGAGAAGGAGCAAGCAGATCCTACTCAAAGAAAATATTTATTCAGGACTATGTGTAAAGTCCAAGGGAAGTGTTGTAAGATGGTGATTGACAGTGGGAGCATTGAAAATATTGTTTCTGCATAGATAGTGGAGAAGTTGAGTTTGAAGAGGACCAAGAATCATGTTCCATACAAAGTATCTTGGTTACATAAAGGACATCAAATCATGGTAAGTGAGCAGTGTGAAGTTGATTTCCAAATAGGTCCATATAAGGACAAGATTCTGTGTGATTTTATGCCCATGGATGTTTGTCATATACTGTTAGGAAGACCATGGCAATTTGATAAGAAAGTGATTCATGATGGTAGGAGTAACAGTCATAGTTTTGAGCAGAATGGGATAAGACATGTATTTCACCCTTTGCAAGAAGGTGGTACAGTGGGACAATCAGCACCCAAAGTCCTGATGTTGTCAGGAAAAGAATATTTGCAACAGATTGAGAAGGAAGAGTTAAGCTATGCTGTGGTATGCAAACCTAGAGTGGTGACAATGAAGACTAACGTGACAGATCTACATGAGGAGATTCAGGATATGTTGAGTGATTTTAGTGACATCGTGGTGGATGATTTACAAAATGAGTTACCACCAAGGAGGGATATAAGCCATCAAATTGATTTTATTCCAGGAGCCAGTTTACCAAACAAGGCAACGTATAGGTTGACACCTCAAGAGAATGAAGAAGTGAGGAAAAAGGTCCAAGGATTGTTAGACAAAGGATTGGTCCAGAAGCGTCTGAGTCCATGTGCAATACTAGAAGTACTGACAACAAAGAAGGATGGTGAGTGGAGGATGTGTATTGACTGCAGAAAAATTAGCAAGATTACTATCAGATATAGGTTTCCATTACCAAGGATGGATGACATGATGGATTTCCTAAGTGGGGCAATGTGATTTTCAAAATTGGATTTTAAGAGTGGATATCATCATATTAGAATCAAAGAAGGAGATGAGTGGAAGACAACCTTTAAGACAAATGATGGGTTGTATGAGTGGTTGGTCATGCCATTTGGATTGTCCAACGCACCAAGAACTTTTATGAGATTGACGAATGAAGTATTGAGAGATCCCATAGTTAAGTTTGTGATAGTTTACCTTGATGACATTTTGGTTTTTATCCAAACAGAAGAAGACCATCTGAAGCATCTGAGATATGTTTTAGAGAGGCTGCAACAGGAAATGTTGCTGGTAAATGTGAAGAAGTGTACATTCATGAAACCAAAGCTAGTATATTTAGGTTTTGTTATCTCAAGAGATGGGTTGAAGATGGACCAAAAAAGGTGCAAGCAATTATTGATTGGACTTCACCTAGGAACATATTTGAGGTAAGAAGTTTTCATGGATTGGCAAGTTTTCATAGGAAATTTATAAATAATTTCAGTGGTAT
Source organism: Pseudotsuga menziesii (assembly GCA_001517045.1). NCBI lineage: Eukaryota > Viridiplantae > Streptophyta > Pinopsida > Pinales > Pinaceae > Pseudotsuga > Pseudotsuga menziesii. Next base: position 664,377 of record LPNX010589722.1, on the reverse strand, counting down.
TTGTGCATCTATTGTCAAGACAATTAAGAAGGATAGACAACCATTTAAATGGACAATAGAGGCTGAAAGGAGTTTTCAATTCTTAAAGAAGAAAATCACTGAAAAAATAGTATTGAAGTTACCAGACTTCAAACACCCTTTCCAAGTAAAGTGTGATGTCAGTGGGGTAGCAATCGGAGTTGTGATCAATCAGGAGGACAAGCCTATAGCATATTTCAATGAGAAGCTAAATGATGCAAAGCAGAAGTATTCATCTTATGACAAGGATTTTTATGCTATTGTTCAATCAATTAAGCATTGGAGACATTATTTGGTTCCTAAAGAATTTGTGTTATATTCTGATAACCATGCACTGCAGTATATTATGCAGCAACCTAATTTGAACTTCAAACATGTCAAGTGGGTTGAGTTCTTACAAAGCTTTACCTTTGTTTTGAAGAACATAAGTGGACAGTCAAATAGAGTAGTTGATGCCTTAAGTAGAAGACTATTGATTGTGCAAGAGAATAATATCCAAGTCTTGGGATTCAAGCATTTAATGGATTTGTATGAGACTGACATTGATTTCTAGGAGGCTTACAGGGCTTGTAAGAATCTAGTAGAGGTGGACAGAAATCCATCAATGGAGTATGCGCTACAAGATGGTTTACTCTTTAGAAACAGTAAACTTTGTATACCAAAGTGTTCCATGAGAGAGAAATTGATATAGGAAAAACACAATGGAGGTATGGCAGGCCACTTTGGAAGTGATAAAACCTTTGGACAGTTAGGTCATTTCTATTTTTGGCCAATGATGATGTCTGAAGTTGAGAAGTTTGTAATCAGATGTAGAGTATGCCAACATGCTAAAGGGACAAGCCAGAACACAAATTTGTATACACCATTTCCTATTCCAACTTGGCCTTGGGATTCTATGAGTTTGGATTTCATTTTGGGTTTTCCAAGAAATCAGAAGGGACATGATTATATCTTTGTAGTTGTTGATAGATTCACTAAGATGACGCATTTTAGTCCATGCTACATACATTGCTAACTTGTTTTTCAATGAAGTTGTGAAGCTACATGGTTTACCTAGAAGCATTGTATCAGACAGAGATGTGAATTTCACAGGTCATTTCTAGAGGACCTTGTGGAAGAAGTTGGGTACCAGACAAAACATTAGTTCAGGATATCACCCATAGTCTGATGGACAGATAGAGGTAGTAAATAAGAGTTTGGGGCACCTGTTGAGAAGTCTACTTGGAGAGATTCCAAAGCAGTGGGATAGAGTATTAGCTCAAGTTGAGTTTGCTTATAATGATTCACCAAATAGAAGTAAAGGGATGATTTCATTTCAAATTCTATATGGAATGCATCCAAGAGGAGTGTGTGAACTTCATGACTTAGCTCAATTGGAGAAAAGAAGTGCCGATGGAGAATATTTTGCAACAAGGATCACTGAACTATAGGAGAAAGTGAAAGCAAGGTTACAGCAGAGTAACACCAGTTACAAGGCTAGAGAAGATTCCAAAAGGAGAGAGAAGAACTATGAAGTAGGGGATTTGGTCTTAGCATACCTAAAGTGAGACAAATTTCCAAAGAGAGAGTACAACAAGCTGAAGATGAAGAAGATTGGACCCTGCAGGATACTCAAAAAATTCTCAGCAAATGATTATGAGTTAGAGATTCCTACTGGAGTGGTTGTTTCACCCATCTTTAATGTTTCAAATCTATATCCTTATGTAGCAAGTGACGCTAGAACCTTTGTAGAAGGTGAATATCCTACTGAAGACTTACAATGGGTGGGGCAGATGCCTATGGCACAGCCATTGGAAGTTGAGGCCATTCTAGACACTAAAGTGGTAAAGAGTACAAGGAAGAAGGACTATATGGAGTATTTGGTCAAGTGGAAGAAGAAACCAATAGAGTATTCTAATTGGATGAGTGCTACAAATTTGGAAGCCAAGGGTTTCACTTTAGCTGATCTAATGAACAGGGGTTCACAATTTTTCACCCTTACGAGTCTGATGTAGGAGTATCGTGGCATGCCAGCAATGTGATGATTTGGTCACATGCTGTGGCATATTTTTATTGTTTTGTTGAGTCATTGTTTGTTAGAACCAGTAGGAGTGATGGCAGATCATGACTCCCTGCATGGAAATCAAGCCGAAGTCTGTTTGTTTTAATAGGGATGTTTTCATCATGCTTTATAGTTGTTTGTTTTTCGATTGTAGGACCACCCAGTGTAGGAGGTTACAGTTTAGCTTAAATAAGTAGATTATAGAATGGAGAAGGGCTCTTCTCTTCAGCATTAGAATTTTGAATTTGCAGAGAAAAAGGACAGACTTACGTCTGGTTTCGTTTGTAAATATTTTGAATAGACTGAAGAAGAGGGACAAGATGTGTGTTTGTGTGTTTTCATAATAGGACTAGCTGTGTGTTTGTAGTGTTGTTAGCTTAGATGCATTTTCTGTTTAAATGATGAATCCATGAAGAGCCAACTTCGGTGGTTTTCTGAACATCTGTGTAATTCTATGAAATCGTTGATTCAAGTGTTAAATCATTGCTTGAATAGTTGAAATAGGTTGTAAATGCATGCATATAAGTGTTAGGACAATGAATCTTAAAGATTGCAGGCTGGATTGATTGATTCTCTGATCAATCAGCGCAACACGCAGATTTTCTACCATAACAAGTTTTCTGCAGAGAATGAACGGTGGGGATGGAGGCCATAGATGAAGATCTGACAGTCCAAGAGAGATTCTCAATGGAATTTGCGAGGGTGATAACAGATCTACAAAGATCTATGAGTTCCGGATCAAAGAGTAGATCAACAGTTGGGGAGAAGGCCGCAAAGATATGACGGTGGGAAAAATTATGGAGGAAAAGTTGCGGGAGGAAAGTTGCGAGGGAGCAGCTTTGGAAAGTTGGTCGGACATCCCGCAACCCGCATACGAAAATGCTATTGCGAAGAGCCTATTGTGGAAGTAAAGTTGTGGGGAGGTAATTTTAGAGAAGAATTTGGCCGAGGGCTAAATTTGGCAATGCTAAGCGTAGGAGTCACTAGATCCTGGAGGTGCTGGTTGGGTTGGCTATGGTTGATCCTGCCTGCACCAATTGTACGTTATTAGAACGGTAAGTAGGTGCCATGATTTCTCATGGAGGTGGGGAATTACTATTTCTAATTTTTGATTCCAAACTTTATAAGGATAGAATATAGACCACACTTCAAGGAAAGAATGTTGTAGCAACACAACTTATGGGGAAAATTTGATAATGCGATGGTCATCGAAGAAATCAAGGATGTAATGAATGAAAAGAATGATAACAAAGAATCTATTACATTTAATAAATATTTCTTTAAGGAATATTACTATTAGTGATTTCTTAGGATAAATAAGAAGTTTGGATTCATGACAGTATTGCTACAATTATAGACTCCTATGCACAACTCCAGACTTCTCTGTAGATTAAATTGTTTATACGGTTACTTCACAATGTTCCATAGCTCCCAAGTGCTCGAATTGGTTAGGATGTTAATAGAAATGATTGAGACCATGTAAGAGGAATTTATTGAGTTTCATCACACCTTGGTTTGATCAAACAGACTTGATTAAATTAAAAATGCCTAGATTTATGATCACCAGAGACATTTAGAGGTTATGAGATTTTACAACAAATCATAAGGCCATGACAGAAAACAGAAACTACAACAAACCACGAGGCCATGATGAGAAAGAGAAAAAAATGCATAACACTTGACAATGAATACCTAGTAACCCCTGACAGGCACATATACTATTAACTTAAAAACTAATACTATGTTTGTCTTATCTGACAATAATTAGTATTAATTGAATTTCATTGACCATTTGTAAGTTGTAAATATAACTCGATTGTCATATGTTCTTGTATGTATTTTCCTAGGGTTATGCACTTCAATGGAAATCCATTATGTGGAAATCCAGTTTTTGTCCTTGTTCATCACTTTTCATAGGGTTATTCATGCTAAGAACTTCCTTTTAACACTCCAATTTGGCCCAAATTTAGAGGTATTCATGTTTGGTGGTGGATAAGTGCACAAGGGTGCCCAACATGCTGAAATAGGGATGCTTCATACCCTTTTTTATTATCATTGGGGTGCATTGTGAAACCCTAGACCCATATTTTATCTTATATTCTTTTGGTTGATTGGAATTTTGGATCTTACTATAGGTGGATGCTTGTCCTTGGGATATGTGCAATACCAAGGAGAAAGTTGAAGTCATGGAGGACACCATTTTCCATTGTTGTTAGTGCATCAAATTTTCTAAGCATGCATTCACCTTCATTTTGAGTAAAATCTAGATCTGGAAATTTGGCATTAAAATTCTGATTTATGCTTTAAATTATTACTGTAGCATTTTATTTTGCAAGCTTAAATGTTGTGGATGGTAAATGTTAAATATGATATAAGAACATCCTTCTAAACCATCTAAGGACAATCATCATAAGGATTGAACAACTACTGCTACATTCAACTATATAGACTACAACTATTTGTCAAAGTCACATGCCAAATTACTTACAGTTCATTACAGGCCAATGTATGCAAAGTGTTTGTAGAAACATATACTCGATCTCTACAATGAATAGGGAATAAATCAGACTTCTAGAGTGGGTGTACTCTACAACAGAGATATATCCACAGAGTTAAGAGTAATTGCATGAATCTTGAAACCCTTCCAGACTGCTTAAACAGTCAGTGCGATTAGAGGGAAATGTGAACATAGCAGTACATTCATTAGAAGAAAATTATTTGATTTTGTTGGTTAAATGCCTTTGGTTATACTATGGTCATATAAGATTATCTGTGGTCTCTAGCATGTCAAGTTGGTCACCTTGGTCTTCAAAATATAGGATTTGGTTTTTCTTTTACAAGTACATAGGTATTTTATTGTGAGACTTAGTAACATTGTAAGACTTATATGACTAAGTTAGTATTTTTACATTGGCATATTTTTTTGAAGTCTTATGTAATCATGTATTTTGAAGGATGCTCTCTTGTGGTTATTACTTCCTTTAAAACTTGGTTGGTTGCATGATTATTATTGCCTTTAAAACTGCTTCGTTATGCCTGATGAGATTTAAATCTTGGCATAGGGTTCGTTATGCCTAATGAGATTTAAATCTTGGCATAGGGTTCATTATGCCTGATGAGATTTAAATCTTGGCATAGGGAATCTTGGAAAATAGAATCTCTAGGCTCAAACAAGCACACGTTTGAATCTGGGAAAAGAGAATCTCTAGGCTCAACATCCATTTTTTTTTAATTTTGCAGTAACGTCACTATAGTGATGAAACTCCTTTTCAAAAAATTGCCATCACTCATCGTTATAGCAACGAACTCCCCTTTACAAAAATTTAGTCTAGTCGTCGCTATAGCGATGGAACTACGTCGCTCTTTCGACGAAACTTCCTTTCATGTTCTGTCACTAGTGTAGCAACTTCATCAGTACTGGTAAGGAAGTTTCCTCAAAAGAGAGACGTACATTTCTTCACTATAGCGAAGGACTGTCAGACCTTTGTCGATAAATAATCGTCGCAATGGAGATGCTGCTTCGTCGTAAAAGAGATTGTCCCTTTTTCACAATAGCGATGAAACTTAGTCGCAATAGAAACCATTTATTCGTCTCAATAGCGATGAAAATTCATCGCAGTAGAAACCATCTATTCGTCGCAATAGCGACACCATCCATGCGTCACAATAGAGACTAAGTGTGGAAAGTGTTTCTATAGCGACAAAAGTTTTTCCATGAAAAGAAGGGGTCATGTTCGTCGCTATAGCAACGCACAAGTGGTGCAATAACAACGATTTTCTGTGAGAAAAATGTCTACATGTACTAGTGCTAAATCAACATATCTGAAGTCTATATTAGCTGAGTTTCATAAGAAACCATATTTTGAATATTTGGGTTACCAAAAGATGATCTCATCCCCAAAACATGAATATCACTAGTCAAATATGAAATATGAAACAACATAATGCTTAGTAATATGACCAGAATGCCAACAAGTTAAAGTCAGGAATTGACATCTTGCAGGATTATTGCAACCCTTTCTCATTCCTGGGTGGAAATGGAAGGTGATTTCTATGGAATTTATCATAGGTATTCCTAAAACAAGGAAATAACATGATGAAATCATGGTAGTGGTAGATAAATTAACTAAGGAATCACACTTTAATCCTATCAAATATACCTTTAAATACATCAATATAACATAAACATTTACGAAATAAATCCTTAGGTTGAATGGAATATGAAAACAATGATTTCAGACAGAGATGCAAAGTTGACATCAAATTTTTGGAAAGTATTATTTAAAGGTTTAGATACTCAACTGATTTTTTGTACTATATATGATCTACAAACTAACAGATAGACATAAGAAACGAACCAAGTTTTAGATGATATGATCTATATGTATGTAATGGATATACCTACCCAGTGGGAGGATTATTTGCATTTCACTGACTTTACACATAATAACGGGTATCAAACATCATAAAAAAATACCCTTTGAAATTTTATATGGTAGAAAATGTAATATAACAATAAGTTAGTACAGTCCTAATGACATATTTATTTTACGCTTGAATATGTTGAAGGATATGGAACAGGTTGTAAACAAAGTTAAACAAAACCTAAAAATAACCCAGGATAGACAGAAGAGGCATGGAGATTAAAAAAGACTATACAAATAATTTGAAGCTGGGGATCATGTGTTTCTGAAAGTAGGACCAAAAGGGAATTCCTAAAACTAGGAAAATGTTTAAATTTTGCACCCATATTTTGTGGAACATATTCTAGCAAGAATAAGATCAGCAATCTACCAACTTGTGTTACATGTTAATATTAAAATTCATGACGTGTTCCATATTTCTTTACTTAAAAAAATATATTCATGATCCTAATCATCATTATTTATTAGAATTTGATCTAGGAGAAAATCAAATGAGATTTCTATCCAAAAACCGAATGCATTTTAGACAAGAGAGAGACTTACTTTGGAATCGAGCCATCATTCAGGTAAAAGTGAAATGGAAGCATTACGAACCTACCGATTACTTGGGAAATGGAGGATGTCATGAAGAAGGAATATCCATTCTATTCCAAGACTAACAAAATTTGAAATATTTGAACACAAAGGATTATGTTTTTTTACGAGGGGGGGGGGATTTAATATCCCCAAAACAATTTTTTTTAATTTTTAATTTTATTTTTATTTTTTTCTATTGAATTTAAACCCATTTAAATTTGCAATTAATTAGAATCTATATTTTAATTAGAACTGTAGATGAAAGAGATTAGAATAAAAACTATGAGACATTATTGGTTGTTTATATGTAAAGTTGTGAACATATACATATATATTTTCATGAAGTTGAATGTTAAGACCTCACGAAACAGAGGAACAATGAAACCAAGAGAGGGAAAGTGGGAAACTGGGTTATAGATGTTGAAAGGAATAAGAAAATACATGTGTTAAGTTAGAGAGATGATAATACCTAACTGCTAAAATAGTTGAGGGATTGAACCCAAAATAATATCCATGTTCCATGCAATAAGGGGAGTGAACACCTTGAATAGGAAGTGGAAATTAAGTTCAATAAAAGAGGAATTCCTAAAAAAGAAGAGGGCATACTTATCTGAGCAACTAGAGGGTGCTAGGAAGTGAAGACACTAATACTAAGTCTTGCATACTACTCCAAACACCCAGAGGATGTTAGGGACAACAAGGATCATACCTTGTCAAAGAGGGTGACTCGATATGATTGAAAGATTCTGAGACTGGAAACATTGACTAACTAAGAAATTGTTATAGCATTTTCCTTAATGGTGTTATAGTTTGGCTTGGGGGCGGTTTCTAGAGAAACCTTGCAAGACTAAGGTTAGGAGGTTCATGGACCCGTCGAGTTGATTTCTAAATCATTTCAAACATTTGTAATGTAGAAGTTTTCTTTAATTCTACTATCATATATTTTATTTAGTGAATACATGTTTAATTTTGTATTTTAATTGTATGTATGGCTTAAAGGAAAAAAGTATTACAATTAAGAAAAATAATGTTTTTAAATCCTCTCAAAAATATTTCTCAATTTTTGTTACACAAACCTTGTAAGATTGTAATAAAATTTTGTATTTTAATTGTATATATAACTTAAAGGAAAAAAATATTACAATTAAGAAAAATTATGTTTTTAAATCTTCTCAAAAATATTTCTCAATTTCTATTACACAAACCTTGTAAGATTGCAATAAATTTATTTACTTAATAAAATAAGAACATAATAGTAAATATTATTTTTCTATTAATGACTAACATGAAATAAGATTTATTTTGTTTTTCTTTCCATTATCAATTTTATTTTGCATTTAGAAGCTATATAAAAGAAACATATTATCAAAGTTATCATTTTCACTCTTTAAAAATAACGGATCTTATTTATGTAAACAAAAGCATGTAATTACAAATATCTATATTAGACTATGTTTAAATATAACATAAGTTATTTATGTGTAAACAAAAGCATGCAATTACTCATATCTACATTAAACTATAAAAAAAAAATACTCTCTTTAATATGAAATATAAACAATAATATGAAATATAAACAATAGAAAACAGTTAAAGTTTAATCATCAATTTATATAAATATTTTTCTTAAAGCACTATAGTTAACAAGTGCCACCTAGTAAAAACGGTATTATAAATAATTATGCCATATATTTGGAATTTTAATATGTTAAAATCAAAGTTATTAGTGGAATTATTTGGGTTGGACTATTTCTGAAATTGCACCTGTTAGTTTATTGCCACTGGAACAATAGCCACCACTCTAAGTGGCCATATAGCGAGAGTCGCCATCGTAATTATTAAGTTGATATGCAAAAACGAAATAGACAAACATCATACTTTATTAAGAATGTTATTAGAATGGTGAAATAGGTATTGGTCGCCATTCAAATTCTGAGGGCACTTGCATGGAGGGCGTCTACAATCCACTGAACGTTGGCCACTTGTGTATATTAATGTTGCATGGGTAATACTCCAACTAGCTATTCCGGGTGTTAGAAAGCTCCAATTGTGATTGCTTATAAAACCTCCGTATAAGTTTTAGTTGGATGCCAAGATTGCTAATGTCAAACCCAGAGGTTTTGGAATGCTTAAAAAAAATGTTGCTACTCGAACAAGAGATGACACACTGTAACTTTAGGAAGCCAAACATAAGAGTCATTGTTTTGGTCGATGGAATTGACATCTTTTTAGGGCATACTTAGCCATCAAGGAGTACACATTATCCACACCAAACCTTATAAAGTCCAAAGCTGAAATATATGAAATATATGTTAAGACTTAATTAGGTTGTATGCACTCAACGTGCTAAGGATCATGGAATGGATTGAGATAATAAAATCACAGTTGTCTAAAACCAACAGCGCATACATCTATGTGTTGGTGTGAACTAAGAATGCATTAATACAATCATTTATTTATATTAATCCTTTGGACTCTGGAATACTTAAATGATATATATTATAAAGTGACATTTCCAATGATTTGATCATACCAAACTTTACCCACATTATGAAATCAATTTTGTTGATAGTGAGGCTTTATGAAAAATAACGCGAAGCTTTCAAGTTGTTGAACACACATTAATGCTTTAAATGCCACTTGCAATGTCGTTGGATAATGTATTTAATGACCATTACCTAACAGGTTGCAGTGGCAATTGATACTTGTCTATGCCAAAGAGTGATATTCGATGAACACCTTTCTATGCGATTTTTTAATTAGGTTTTGTAGTGGTGTCAATGATGAATTAACTAAGATATGATTAAAATTTACATAGTGTAATGTTAGTCTACCATGTTGCAACTAACATTTACACTTGCCCATTTATGCATGTGATATATATATCGCTTTGGATTTCCAGCGATATAGAGAGAGAGAGAGAGACCAAATCACAAAATCCAAAGCGACATGTAAACCCTGCCTAGTCTTGACACTCACAGGAATTGCAGCAAAGCCATGAGTCAAAAACTTAAACTCAAATTTAACTACAATTTAACTGCATATGCATTTATGTAACCACTGACCTGTAAATTTTAATGAATGTGAAGCTACCATTGCGCCATCCAATGGGAATGGAAGTCTTCAAAACTATGCAACCAACGACTTTGTAACAAGGAGAGATGCAGACACTGTAACAAATGTTATAGCTTCTTGGACAATTGTCTAATTCACAAGGTTAGTAGTGTATCTATCTCCATCTGTAATCTATTCAGTTTTAAGTGTTCAATGGTGAATTATTGCAAGTTTGTGAATTGTTAGTTAAATTGTATCACCACAAATTTCAAATCTTCATGAAGAAAGAAACTGCAAACTTATATTTGTATGCATCCCACATAATTTACTTTATATATTATGGGTTCTATATTCCATGCTTAACCTTTGATAATGCAAAGGCTGCAATTACACTATTAGGTTTTTGGCATCCCAAAATTTGTAGTAGCCCAAAAAATTCAAAAACCATGGAGACAAATTCAAAAAGGGAATTTGGCTCAAATTATTACAAAATGTGAATATAAGTATGGAGATGATTCTATTGATTTTTTCAGTATGGGTTTGTGAAGGCTTTTCCTTCAAATAGTTTTGGTTTGTAAAAAAATAACTACTAAAAGAAACTAGACAACACAAATATTGAAAATTATGTATCACTGCTAGTTGCTAGTGTTTGGTACCATCCTATCAAAATCTATATATGTGATTTTAAACTATTTTAAAAACAATTATGAGTGGTATAATTTCATGCAGTATGCAGTCATAGAGTTGAATACTCTGACTACGATTTGCTTAAAATTTTTACAGGAAATCAAAATGATTCAACTAAAACTTACAGATTGTGATATGATCCAAAACCAAAATTACGTCTTCTACAAGAAGAGTTATCGTAATTCATTTAGTCACATTGTTTATTATTTCCACAATAGCATATATGCAAATTATATTGAATTTGAAGGACCAAATTTCAAGCCGAAGTCGTGGCTCACATTGAACACATTTGTATTTCATTCATGGGTTGTGTTTGGTATGCGGAATATCATGGAATGTCGCAAAAATGTATCTTAGCACATACTATGATCCCAAGTCGCTCTCGCAGTTATGAAATTGGGTACGCTGACCTAAATTTTATTTTATATTTGTTCTCGTAATAGCTCTTATGTAATATGAAGAACAAGGCACCCACTTGCCTCATTAAACGTTGCAAAGAAATGTTGGTGTTCTTGAACTTAGTTGTTTGTAAGACAAGATGGAATATCATGATTCCATGATCATATGGGAGGTAAATATAAAGTTATATCTCATATAAAATTCCTATAACTTTGTATTGAGTTTGTAACTAATATTTACCTATGAGCAATTGTGTGGAGGCTTGGAGGTTCATACACAAAGCGTGTTATCTTTTGGGAATCATGTTTCTCAAACTGCATAAGAGAAATTTTATTGATAGTGCAATAGCTGAGCCTTAGGAAAGGAAGGCCAAGAACGATGGAGAACTTGTGATCTTGAAAAACAAGAAGATGAAGACTTGAAAAAAAGGAAGAATAAGTGTTTTCAAAATGACGAATATGAAGACTTGATTTGAGAATTTCATGATCATTTGGGAGGTAAGAAGAAAGTTTTATTTCATATAAAATGGCTATAGGAGGTAATCAGAAAGTTTTATTTCATATAAAATGCCTAGGTATTGACTTTGCAACTAATAATTACATGTGAGAAATTGTGGATGCTCACACATAGAGCATGTTTTCCTTTGGGCATCACTTTTCTCAAACTGCAATAGACAAACGATAATCATGATATCTATGGTGCAACAATTGAGGCTTTGGATTTGGCAAGATAGGCCAAGAAGGATTCACAACTTGCAAAAGTGGTGGGAAAACTTTTCACTTGTCTCAAAGCTCTTTCAAACTGATGAAGATGAAGACTTAGAAAACATGAAGAAGAAGTGTTTTCAAATGGATGAAGATGAAGACTTGAAAAACAAGAAATGGGAAGTAACTTGAGGAACGGTTCATCGCTAAGTTTGGTAAGGACGTGCATCTATCAACCCATACATTTTGCAGATTCCAATTTATGTTTAACAGTCCATACACTTTGTGTTATATTTTTATCATTTAAGCAATATGATCTTAGGATCTTATCTGAGAGAATAATATGCACGGCAATCAATCACAAGAGACAATAGACACAAATATTTTCCTCAGGGAAACCATAAAGGAGAAAACCCCACAACTTCCTCAGAGATAGAATGAGCACCAATGGCAGTAGTAAAACCCAAAGACAAAAGATAATCTCCAACAATTGTTCTCTCTCTCACTTGAGTGAGCTTCTTCTCTCTCACCTATGCGCTATAGCTGGGTGAGTGTGTGTGACAAATAGAGAGGCTCACTCTCTATTTATACTAGTTTTTGACTTGAAAATAACTTAAAAGGGCTGACTTCTCTAGGAGAGTCTAATAACCCTAGTGCCCCACAACTGTGGGTACTTTACCCCTGACTAAAAAAGGAGGGTTAATATCTATGACTTTACATGACTTGATTACATTAATGAATTTCTCGATAGGAACATCGAGGACCAATGAAATACAATATATGAAATATACAAGTGAATACATTCCAAAGTTACAAATACATCAACACTCCCTCTTAACTAGGAAGGTGTTCTCTTGACACAATTAATCAACACAAGTCTTTTTCTCTGGATCATCATCAAAGCTGGATCATCACTGGATCATCATCGAGCTAGATCATCACTGGATCATCATCAAAGTTGGATCATAATCAAAGATGCATCATCATCGGATCATCATCATCACTGCTTCCACTATCTCGATCAAATGGTGCTATCTCTCAATTCTACTCGTCACAGGAAGTTTTACAGAGCCAGCCATTTTTCATGTTGGTTGTAGGCATAACCTCCATGTAGGTCTTCATCTTCTCCAGCACTTATATCTGACCATGGGAGGAACACATCCAACATCCATGTCAGAAATGCCCTCCCACCACTTACATCTGAACATGGGAGGAACACATCCAACATCCATGTCAAAAAGGCACGCTCAGCACTCACATCTGACCATGGGAGGCCCATCCTATCACCATGTCATAAAGGCCTAGCACTTGCATCTGAACCAGTCAAAAAATCCTAGCACTTACATCCTCTGGCATGGTATCTTCCATCCGAGGAAAGGCCCAACACTTACATCCTCCGGCAAGGTATCTACCATCCGAGGAAAGGCCCAACACTTACATCTGACCCAGTCAAAAAGGCCCAGCACTTACATCTCACCCAGTCAGAAAGGCCTAGCACTTACATCCTCTGGCATGGTAGGACACACCATCAACCATCCGAGCAAAGTCCCACCACTTACATCCTCTGGCATGGTATCTACCATCCGAGGAAAGGCCCATCACTTACATATGACCCAGTCAGAAAGGTACAACACTTATATCTGATCCAGTCAGAAAGGCTCAGCACCTACATCCTTCGGCATGGTATCTACCATCCGAGGAAAGGCCCTGCACTTACATCTGACCATGGAAGGAACCAATCCTATCACCATGTCAGAAGGGCTCTACACTTACATCTAAACATGGGAGGCCCCGCCTACCACCATGTCAGAAGGGCTCAGAAGGAACCTCAATTTGGAGAACACCTAGCTTCTCCCTGAAGTACTCAAACTTCACTCTAGCTAATGGCTTAGTCAACACATCAGCTATCTGCTCATCCATCGCAACATACTGGAGCTTCACTGCTCCTCTCTGCACCATATCCCTAATATAGTGATATTTGATCTCAATATGCTTTGACTTGTCATGGAACACCGAGTTCTCCAACAACTTCACACAAATATGGTTGTCGCAATATATAAAAGTAGCATCCAACTGGAGATCAAACAAATCAGATAGTAGCTTCCTTAGCCACACTGCCTCATAACTAGCTGAACAAACTGTGACATACTCTGCTTCGGATGTACTTAGTGCCACACATGATTGCTTCCTTCTAAACCAAGAGATCACACTTGATCCCATACTGAAGCAACACCCTGAAGTGCTCTTCCTATCAATGGCACTGCCTGCACACTCTAAATCAACATAAACCTCCAGGTTAATCTTCTGATTCACCTCATACTTGAGCCCATAATAAAATGTACCCTTTAGGCACCTTAGAATATGCTTTGTAGCAATCAGGTGAACATGTCTCAGATCTGTTAGGAACTGGATCAATGTGTTCACAGCAAAGCAAATATCTGGTCTCATATTCGTTAGGTACATCAAGGACCCAATCATCTGACGATACATCGTAGCATCAACTGACTCTAATGAAGCATCACTTAATAGCTCCAGGTTCGATGCCATAGGTGTGGTCATGGCCTTCCAGTCCATCATCCTGAACCTCTTCAGGATCTCTACTACATATTTCCCTTGTCCTGGGGAGATTACATCTGGATTCTACCACACCTCCATGCCTAGAAAGTAGTGCATCATACCCAACGCCTTCATCTCAAACTCAACAACAAGCTTCCTCTTCATATTAGCAATCAACCCATCCTCACCTGTTACAAATAGGTCATCTACATACAGTAGGTGTATCACTGGGTTCCCTTTCTCAACCTTGCAGTAAAGGTTGGAATCTGCTTTACTTTTGGTAAATCCCAAACTAGTTAGGAAGTTATCAATCCTGCTCTACCATGTCCTGGGTGCCTATTTCAAACCGTACAAGGATTTCTTCAATTTACACACATGAGTTTCCCTATCATGTGTCTCAAAACTGAGTGGCTTCTCCACATACACTTCCTCTTCAACTACACCATTCAAGAAAGCAGTCTTGACATCCATCTGGTGTATCTTCTATTTCATTACTGCAGCCAGAGCAAGTACTGATCTGAAGGAAGTGTATTTGGCTACAGGTGCAAAATTTTCTTCATAATCTATTCCTTCTTTCTGGGAGAATCCACAAGCCACAAATCTTGTTTTATATTTCTCTATGCTACCATCTACAACATGCTTAATCTTGTAGATCCACATGGAAGTCACAACATACTTCCCCTCTGGTCTTGGGACAACATCCTAGAAATTATTCTTCATGATTGACTGGCACTCCTTGATCGTAGCATCCTTCCATTCTTTCTTCTCAGCCACTTCATCATAGTTGGAAGGTTTTTTTATCAACGATGTCACATAATAGGGCTACATAACCGGAGTAGGACCTGGTTCTTTTCCTCTCTTTGTGCATTTCTTCTTGAGCCCCATATCTTTCTGCACCTTGGATAGCCTCTCGTACCGATGCAGGTTTCCTCTTGTGAGGATTCTTTTCATGTGGTGGATCTACAGGTTCCTGGGGTTCTTCTATTTCTCAATATTCTTCTTGAGTTGCATCGTTCATAGTTGTATCTTGAATTCTGGGTGCTTCTTCTTCTTCAGTGTCTTCAATAGGTTTCTTTCTGGATTTGTTGTAAGATGAGTCTTCGTCAAATGTCATGTCTCTGCTGATGTCAATCTTCTTGAATCCTAGGAAGTATATTCTGTAAGCCTTCGAGCTTTCACTATATCCCACAAATATAACATTCTTTCTTGAAGGATCTAACTTCTTCCTCTTTTCTTTTGGAATGTGTATGTACACTAGACAGCCAAATATTTTGAGGTGGTTGACTTCTGGTTTCTTTCCAGAAAATACTTCTTTAAGTGTCTTGTTCTTGAGTACTCTATGTGGAGTACGGTTCTGTACATACACAGTTGTCCTAGCAGCTTCTACCCATAGATGCATGGGAATATCTTGATCATGAAGCATTGCCCTTGCAGCTTCCATAATCATTCTATTCTTCCTTTCTGCAACCCCATTCTATTGTGCATTATAAGGAGTGGTAAACTCCCTCTTAATCCCTAAATCTCTGCATAATTCTTTGAATTCATTTGATGTGAATTCTCCACCGTTGTCTGATCGAAAGATCTTTATTTTATTTTTTGAGTGGTTCTCGATCAAAGATTTGAATTCTTTGAACTTTTTGAATACTTCATCTTTGGTCTTCAAGAAGTATATCCATGTATTCCTAAAAAAATCATCAATGAAAGACACATAGTATACATACCCACTCAATGACCTCGATGACATCGGACCGCATACACCAGAGTGGATGATTTCTAAGATTCCTCTTGCCTTTCTCTCACTACTTGGAAATCTCTTCTTTGTGTTCTTTCCTTTTGCACATCCTTTGCAAACACCTGCATGCTTTGCTAGTATTTATGGAAGACCTTCAACAACTTTGCTTGCGAATGGTAGTGCCCTATAGTGCACATGTGCAAGCCTTCTATGCCATAGTTCACTTGGCTCTACTAAGTCATGGACCAATGCTTGTTCTGGTTGGCCCTTTAGTTTTTATAAGCCTCCCTCTTTCTCTCCAATCACTACTGCATCATCTATAGTCTTTCCCTTTGGCCATCTACAAATGCAACCCTCATGCCTTTTGCATCCAATTCATATATGGAGAGGAGATTCTTCTTTAGTCCTTGTACAAACAATACATCCTTCATCTTCATATATTTTCCATAGTCTAGCTTATAGGAGGATTCACCACTACCTTTTATGGGATACTGGTAGTCATCCCCAAGTTTCACCTTATGAGGTGACTCATGTTCGGATAGTTTCACAAAGGATTGCTTGAATCCTATCGTGTGTTTGGAAGCCCCATTGTCTATAAGCCAATCATTGCTTCCATGTGTGACAGTTCCCATGAGAGAAAAAATAAAAATATACTCTTCATCACTTGAAGAATCTTCACTTTTTTGTTTATCTCTTTTCCTGGGAGGATCATCATCCTCTGCAGTGTGAGC
This sequence comes from Pseudotsuga menziesii, assembly GCA_001517045.1. Taxonomy (NCBI): domain Eukaryota; kingdom Viridiplantae; phylum Streptophyta; class Pinopsida; order Pinales; family Pinaceae; genus Pseudotsuga; species Pseudotsuga menziesii. Next base: position 647,455 of record LPNX010589722.1, on the reverse strand, counting down.
ATGATGTTTTCTTTTGTCCTTCTTCTTGTGAGAGTTCCTCTTATTTCTAGGACAATATCTAGCATAGTGTCCTTTCTCATCGCATGTAAAACATCTGAGTTGAGATAGATCTTTGTTTGATCTTCTACGGTTATCTTTCTGGTGAGAATCCTTACCTTTGGGATGATGATAGTGCCTTCTACTTTTCTTGGATTGTACTGTGAGAGATTGATCTTCACTTCCCATTATTTCTTCTCGAGCTATTATTCGAGCTTATTTTTGTGAGAATTCCTCCCACAGTCTACTGAAGGTGACTAGCTTTATTCTAGCACAAATCCCTTGAATGAAAAAGTCCCATGACCTAGGGAGACCATTCAAGGTAGTCATAACAATTTCTGCATTCTCTACTTCTTCATCTACTGCTTCAAGTTGTTCTTTGATCTGGGAGACCCTTGTAAAGTATGACTGTATGGTCTCTGCATTTTGGATCTTCACATTCTTCAGTTTATTTTTCAAGGTCATATTATGATTTATGTTCTTCCCTTCAAACAGCTTGGTCAAGGCTTCAAACATCTCTTTAGGTGTCTTTAGGGAGGACACCTCTAGTATGAGGTGATCCTTGATTGAATAAGCAATAATCCTCTTGGCCTTGATAAAGTTCTTCTTGTGTAAGGACTTATCCTCATCTCCCTTTGGAACTGGAACCTATTCACTGATTTCACGATTCCAACTCATTTTCTCCAAGAATTAGTGAGATCCTATACTTCCATGCTCGGAAGTTATCAGATCCCTCAATATTTTCATCAAGCTTGGTGTGATGAGACATGTTAATTGAGAACCTTAAATGGAAATGCAAAAGATTTATATCTTACCAATTTGAGAAGCTGAAACTGGATATGGAGTTGATCTTCTAAAGTGCTTATTTTCTAGTTCTAGGGAAAATTAGGGTTTGACTTTCCCGGAGTTCTACCCAACCAAAAACCTCAATTTTTATCTCTAAACTTCGATTCTGATGAGGAGATAAATCCTATGTTTGGCTCGCTCAAAAATTCTACTTTTGTGAAAAGCCCTAATTTTTCGATGCAGTGGTAGGTCAAAAACTGAAAAAGCTCAAAATCAAATTCTGCTTCGACAGAAAGATGTGCCATTCAACGGTGAGTAAGCCTAGCCTCCTTTTGGCTGATGGATTGTGAAGAGAGACCAAAAAAATAAGAATCCCTAGCTTTTGCAACTGCACAGTGTCTTCTTCTCAGGTTAGCTCTAATACCATGTTATATTTTTATCATTTAAACAATACAATCTTAGGATCTTATCTGAGAGAATAACATGCACATCAATCAATCACAGGAGACAATAGACACAAATATTTTCCTCGGGGAAACCATAAAGGAGAAAACCCCACAACTTCCTCAGATATAGAATGGGCACCAATCACAGCAGTAAAACCTAAAGACAAAAGATGATCCCCAACAGTTGTTCTCTCTCTCACTTGAGTGATCTTCTTCTCTCTCACCTATGCGCTATAGTTGGGTGACTGTGTGTGACAAATAGAGAGGCTTACTCTCTATTTATACTATTTTTTGACTTGACAATAACTTACCAGGGTCGACTTCTCTAAGAGAGTCTAATAACCCTGGTGCCCCACAACTGTGGGGACTTTACCCCCGACTTAAAAAGGAGGGTTAATCTCTATGACTTTACATGACTTAATTACATTAATGAATCTCCTGATAGGAACACCGGGGACCAATGAAATACAATATATGAAATATACAAGTGAATACATTATGAAGTTACAAA
>LPNX010589722.1:574699-645555 GCA_001517045.1 Pseudotsuga menziesii | reverse complement strand
TAATCTCCACCGTTAGATTAGACTCACCCTAGGGTTTTCTCAAAAAGACATGGGAAAGGCATTTTGCCTCACTTTTGCAGATTGAAGTGAGAAGAGAGAGCTGAGAGAGAGAGGAGAGAAAGTTTCCATTTTTCCTGAGCAAGAGGAAAAAATTTGTAGCACACAAATCAAGGGAAAGGACAGCAGCAAAGAGGGCACGAATTGAAGTGAAGACAACATCATTTATTGCTGGTCCGTACAGTCCATACTTTATGGTTTTTGAGGCAGCAGGAACGATTTTTGAGAAAAAAACTTGGGCACAGATTTTGAGGTCCATACAGCTCATCCGTAAAGTGGCACAAAAATTGAGACAAAAAACAAAAAAAACCAGAGTTTGATTTTTGCTGCTCGGCATGCAAATCAAGACAGAAATTTATATTCCGAGCTAAGATAAGTTGGTTTGATATTTTCTATGTATTGTTGTAAATGATAAACTTCTCTTGAAAAAATAAAAATACTCTCTCTCTGACTAGTTTTCCCCTAGTGGATTTTTCCAGGGCCATTGGCCAAAAATCCTAGTGTTCTGTGTGATTAAATGGCATGCTGATTTTTATTTCCTATCACTTAAAAGATTGTTTACAGCATTGTTTTAAGTCTGAAAATTTTGTTTATTTCTAGCACTTTATTTTTCCGAGAATGTCATAAACAATTATATAAATTTTACTTGAAACTGGTGGCTGAAAACTAGTGAAAAATCTACATGGTATCAGAGCGAGTTGTGGCAGAAAATTAAATTTTAGCAGTGAAACAATCTTTTCCAGAATTTAGAAAAACCTTTGTGATAGTAGTACATTTTGCTGAAACTTCTTGTTTGAGAAAATGACTTCCATGGGGTTGAGAACTGAGGATAGGTTGGATGGGGCAGCGAACTTTGTCTCATGGAAATCCCGGATTTTACTTGTGCTGAGAGAGAATGAATTGTGGGAGGAATTAGTTAGAAACACTACAACAAATCCCATTACTATTCCTCCTTCTACTGATGCAGTATTACTTGCATCCTTTAATAAGAAGGATATTAAATCCATGAGGATAATCTTAGATGTTGTTAAAGACCATGTTATTCCTCACATTTCAGCGAAGGATCATGCGCATGAAATGTGGACTACTTTGACCGGTTTGTTTACTAGTACTAATGAAGACGGGAAGATGGTACTTAGAGAGAAGCTGAAGAACATCAAGATGGGCAAAGGAGAGGCATGTATGACTTATCTTACTAGGATCTCTCAGGTGAGAGATGAGCTTGCAGCTGTTGGGGTGGCCATTGATGCTCCTGAGTTAGTGCGGACAGCCCTGAATGGAGTGACTACACCTTGGGCTATGTTTGTTCAGGGGTTGGTGGCCAGAGAGAACTTACCATCCTGGGACAGAGTATGTGATGACTTTGTTCAGGAGGAGACTCGGAGGGGTTTCTTGCAGTGCAGTGGCTCACAATATGGGACACTATGCTGTTACGTGTCCAAACAAGAAGAAGCAGCAGCAACAGACAACCGCTTTAGCTGAGATCGATGATTTTGCAGCTAGATTTCAGAGTGAGTTTTCACTATGCACTAGGCATATTGAGAGAGAGAGAGAGAGCATCGATTCTCACTAGTGCGGATGTTGACAGACAGAGGGAGTTTTCCTGTGTGACAAACCATTCTTACAGTGCATCTACTTCCAGCACTTGGTAAATAGATAGCAGAGCCTCGAGCCACATGATAGGTGCTCGTGAGATGTTCTTCGAGCTTTCACAGGCAGATACAGATGTGAAGGTTGTGTTGGGAGATGACTCAGTAATCAGTGCAATTGGACATGGGACCATTACATTTCAGAGGGATTCCATGAGTCCCATGGTATTGTAAGATGTATTGTATGTGCCTAGGCTGAAGAAGAAACTAGTGTCAGTTTCATTGATCGAGGATCAAGGTCTTGGGGTTTCTTTCATTGATGGACATGTGCATATGTTTCCCAAGACTACAGGACCATATGGTTTAGTTTCCATTGGAGAGAGATGTGGGAAACTATATAGGCTCTTGTTTTAGCTGTAGAATGCTTTAGCACACAGCAACAGTAGTGAGTTGTGTGAGCTTTGGCATAGGAGGATGGCTCACTTGCATCATCTAGCCTTAGGGTTGTTGAGGCACATGGTGACAGGTTTACCGGAGTTCAGCACAGGGCAGAGTGATGTGTGCAGGGGGTGTGCTTTGGGAAAGTACACCAAGACTGATTTTTCGAGTAGTGATAGCAAGTCAGCTAGTACTCTTGACTTGATACATTCATAATTATGTGGACCTATGTCTTTTGTGTCCTTGAGAGGATACAAGTATTATGTGACATTCATTGATGACCATTCCAGGAAGACCTAGATCTACTTTCTGAAGAGCAAGAAGTCTGAGGAAGACTTGCAGAGATAACAACAGTTCAAAGCTCTTGTGGAAAACCAAATAGGGAGGAAGATACGAGTCTTGAGATCGGATAACAGGGGTGAGTATACCTCCAAGGAATTTGATGGATTTTGCAGACAGGAGGGGATCAGGAGATAGTTGACAGTTATGTATACTCTAGAGTAGAATGGAGTAGCAGAGAGGAAGAACAGGTCCATTGTTGGAGCAGCTTGAGCTATGTTACATGATGAGTCACTTCCTTTCTTTCTCTGGGATGAGGCTTGCAGTACCACTGTATACCTTCAGAACAGGAGTCCCCATCGAGAAGTGGGGAATATGACACCTGAGTAGTGCTTTTCAGGAAAGAAGCCTAAAGTTGCACATTTTCGTATATTTGGTAGTTTGACTTACTCTCATGTCCCTTTAGAGAAGAGGACAAAGTTGGAGCCCACTACAGAGAAGGGCATCTTTGTGGGTTATGATAAGACTGGGAAGGCTTTCTGCATTTATCTTCTCTCTCAGAGGAAAGTGGTAGTGAGGAGGGATGTGAAGTTTGAGTGGGAGCGAGCCTTCACGAGGTTGAGAGAGACAAAGTAGGGAGAGTAGCGGGTCCCTGCACCTCAGGTTGTGGCATAGGTTCCATATACATAGCAATCAGGATCACAGGTTTCTAGGGTTACAGGAACACAGAGTGTTGGCACAGGTTCACCAGGTTCAGTGGTTAGGCCAGTAGAGTATTTGGGGACAGGTGATGGGTCTACTATTATAGGTACACCTTACAGGGGATCAAGATCAGGATTACAGGGTACACCTGGTGTTGGCACACCAGCTTTAGGTTCACAGTTAACTGGGGCTTCTAGCTCTAGTATTTCTTCAGATGAGGATAGGCCAGTGTGGGAAAAACGTTCAGGGAAAATGAATCCTAAGTGGCTTCGGGAGACCTTGAAGGATTTCTTAAATGCTAGGACACCCAGTGACAATGTGAGAGCCATCAATATGCCTGACAGATTGGGCATGGTGTTGGTGGATTCTACATGAGATTTTGAGCCTTCTACTTTTGAGGATGCCTCCCAGCATTCGATATGGAGAGATGCCATGATGGATGAATACCATTCCATCATGAAGAATGATGTATGGGAGATTGTTCCGAGACCATAGGGGAAGTCAGTGGTGACTTCTCGTTGGTTTTACAAGCTGAAGCATGCAGCATATGGGAGTGTGGAGAAGTACAAAGCCAGGTTTGTAGCACGGGGGTTTTCATAGGTTGAGGGCATTGATTATGATGAGAATTTTGTGTTGGTTGCTTGATATACGTCTATCAGGGCATTGATTTCCATTGCAGCGAAAATGGGTTGGAAGATCCATCAAATGGATGTGAAGACCGCATTTCTCAATGGGATCATACAGGATGAGATTTACATTGAGCCTCAAGGCTTTGAGATACATGACAAAGATACACATGTATGCAGATTGAAGAAAGCCCTTCACGGGCTGAAGCAAGCTCCAAGAGCTTGGTACTTCAGGATTGATTCTTACTTGCTAAGTATGGGGTTTCAAAAGAGTGAAGCAGATCTGAATCTCTACTTCATCATGGTTGGAGATGATCCACTTGTTCTTTTGCTATATGTTGATGATTTGTTTATCACAGGGAGAGAGAGACCCATTGCAACTTGCAAGAAGGATCTTGCAGCAGAGTACGAGATGACTGATATTGGGCTGATGCATTATTTTTTGGGATTGGAGGTTTGGCAGGAGCCTGGACATATTTTCCTGGGGTAGGGAAAGTATGCGGTTGATATTTTGAGGAGATTTGGGATGGAGGATTGCAGGCCTATGTTGACACCTATGATCACCAACTGGAAGAAGCTTCATGCTTCTGAGGGAGAGTCGATGGATCCTACTTTATACCATCATCTTGTTGGTTCATTGATGTATCTGGTCAACACTCGGCCAGATTTGTGTTTTGCAATGAACACTCTTAGCCAGTTCATGGTTGAGCCTAGGAGTGTGCATTGGGTCGCTGCAAAACATTTGTTGCGCTATCTTTCAGGGACAATGAATTTTGGTTTGGACTATAGTAGGTCAAAGGGGATCAAATTGGTTGGCTATACAGATTCAGATTGGGCAGGCAATGTGGCAGACCAGAAGAGCACTTTCAGATGTTGTTTCAATTTAGGCTCGACAGCAGTGTTGTGGTTCAGTCAGAAGCAGAAGTCCGTTACATTGAGTACTGTAGAGGCTGAGTACATGGTAGCTAGTTTGGATAGGTGTGAGGCCTTGTGCATTCACAAGTTGCTGGTGAATCTATTTGGTTAGGAGATTAGGCCTACAATTATTTACTGTGACAACCAGAGTTGCATCCAGCTCTCTGAGAATCCATTTTTCCATGACAGGTCAAAGCACATTGAGATCAGGTATTATTTCATCCGAGACTATGTTCAGAGAGGGGTTGTGATGCTTCAATACATTTCCATAGATGAGCAGGTAGCAGACATACTGACGAAGTCTTTGGGGAGGGGCAAGTTTGTCTTCTTTAGATACAAGTTGGGAGTTGTGCAGAACACCTTCCTCGGTAAGAGGGAGTGTTATTTTTGTACCTAGGGAAGTGTTCCCCTAGTGACTTTTTCCTTAGTCACTTAGAGAGGGGACATAAAGTGACCCTTGCATTAAATGACTTAAGTAAAAGCATTTAATTTGACTTTAGAGCATTAAAGTCACTTTTTGATAAATTTAAGTGGGTCAATTAAATTAATATTTTAGAAATAAAATATGAGCATTTAATTTCAGCCCTTGATCTAATCTAATCTCCACCATTAGATTAGACTCACCCTAGGGTTTTCTCAAAAAGGCATGGGAAAGGCATTTTGCCTCACTTTTGCAGATTGAAGTGAGAAGAGAGAGCTGAGAGAGAGCTGAGAGAAAGTTTCTATTTTTCCCGAGCAAGAGGAAAAATTTTGCAACACGCAAATCAAGGGAAAGGACATCAACAAAGAGGGCATGAAAATCGAGGTGAAGATAGCAGCATTTATTGCTGGTCCATACAGTCCGTACGGTACAGTTTTTGAGGCAGCAGGAACGATTTTCGAGGCATATTTTTGGGCACGATTTTCAAGAAAAAAAATTGGGCACAGATTTCGAGGTCCATATAGTCCGTACAGTTTGTCCATACAGTGCATGGAAATCGAGACAGAAAACATAAAAAAATAGAGTTTGATTTTTGTTGCGCTGCACACAAATCGAGATAGAAATTTATCTTCCGGGTTGAGATAAGTTGGTTTGATATTTTCTATGTATTTTTGTAAATGATAAACTTCTCCCAAAAAAATAAAAATACTCTCTCTCTGACTAGTTTTCCCCTAGTGGGTTTTTCCAGGTCCATTAGCCAAAAATTCTACTGTTCTGTGTGATTAAATGGCGTGTTGATTTTTATTTCCTATCACTGAAAAGATTGTTTACAACAGTGTTTTAAGTTTGAAAATTTTTGTTTATTTCCAACACTTTATTTTTCTGAGAATGTCATAAACAGTGGTATAAATTTTACTTGAAACCGGTGGCTGAAAACTAGTGAACAATCTACAACAAATACATCAACACTTTGATGCGTGTATCCCAGATAGATGCAGCAAGCATCCAAGTGAATAAATAGGCAATAAAATAGGCATTGCATTGAAGCAGTAGATATATATTGCATTGATTAGGCCATGTAGTCGGTGTAGATATGCATTGCATTGAATAGGTGTGGCAACTGCAGTTGGAATGAAAAATGTAAAGGCGGTGCAACCAGTGCAAAGCAGTGCCATGGTTGGAATAAAAAATGTAACACTAATGTGAACAATGAATAATGCTAAGAGTTAGCATTAGTTGGCTTTGATTTTTCCTTTTTCACAATATTTGAATCGATATGCATGTAAATTATTAATACCGGTTATTTGAAATTTATTATATCATTAAAGCAAACTTATGCAAATGCCAACACATATATTAAACTATTAAAATATTCAGTTCTCCCTTCGAAGATGGTGAAAATGCTAACACATAGCCTGCAACCATTAAAGATGGAAGTGCATGTATTATTAATCTTTGCACATACCAAGAAATTTTTCGCCACCTGGCAATAAGACCCCAAGTTTATAGCCAATAACATTGAAGATAAATAATATTCAATTTATTATTTAATAAAAAAATAAAAACTATGATATAAAAGTTTGGTTATAATCAAAATTTGGTAAAAGTCAAAGAGCAACTAATGTTAGTCAATGTCAAATCGAATACAATAGTACCCTCGGCAGGGACTAATAAAAGAAAATATGAGTCAATATATTATTGAAACCCCAACAATACAAAGAACAGACCCACGAAAAAAAAAATTATGCTACCCTGAACGATGGATTTTAAATATACAAAAGTAAACTAACCTTTTTTATTATCATTAAAAAAAAATAGTTACATATGCAATAATTATCCAAGATAGGCATTTAACTTAGAGATCATGTTTTGGGAAAAAATCTATCAAATGAAGAAATTGTTCATAAAAAAAACTTAACCCTATCTATCATTGAGGACTAACTAGCATAGATCCAAATCTTAGGCTCTATCAAGCGCCGAGAGGGATCAAATCTTTGGAGGTGCAAACCTCTTCTTAAGGATTGCACTCAAGTATCAACTTTGGTGTGATTCAGACCAAATGACACATCTTTTTATTTAAGGTCGACGTATAATATTTTTATTATTAATATTTAATACTATTTATGGCCGACATAAAATATTTTTTTATTTTTTTAGGAAATAACTTTACAGCATCTCCCCCATACATGGTTTTAAAACCATGTGCAAGGCCCTCCTAAAACCATGGGTTGTTTAGGAGGCCTTGCACATGGTCTTAAAACCATTTGCAACGACCTCCTAAACTGTTAGATTTCTATCATTTAAGCAGTATGATCTATGATCTTATCTGAGAGAATAACATGCACAACAATAATCACAAGAGACAAGAGACACAAAGATTATCCTCGTGGAAACCATAAAGGAGAAAACATTGCAACTTCCTCAGGGATAGAATGAGCACCAATGGCAGAAGTAAAACCCAAAGACAGAAAGATTATCTCCAACAGTTGTTCTCTCTCTCACTTGTGTGAGCACTTCCTCTCTCACTCATGCGCCCCAGTTGAGTGAGTTTATATGACAAATAGAGAGGCTCACTCTCTATTTATTCTAGTTTCCGACATGACAATTACTTACTAGGGCCGACATCTCTAGGAGAGTCTAATAACCCTAGTGCCCCTCAATTGTGGAGACTTTTCCCCCCGATCAACATGAAGGGTTAAACTCAATGACTTTAGATTACTTTATTATATTAATGACTCTCCCGATAGGAACATCGGTGTACAATGAAATACAAATGATTCTCCTGATGGGAACATTGGGGCACAATATAAGATATACAAGTGAATACATTCCGAAGTTACAAATACATCAACACTCCCTCTTAACTAGGAAGGTATTCTCTTGACACAATTCATCAGTACAAGTCTTCGTCACAGGATCATCATCAAAGCTAGATCATCACTGGATCATCATCAAAGCTTCTGCTATCTCAATCAAATGGTGCTATCTCTCAATTCTTCTCATCATAGGAGGTTCTACAGAGCCAGCCCTTTTTCATGCTGGTTGTAGGCCTAGCCTCCGTGTAGGTATTCATCTTATTCAACACTTATATCTAACCCAATCAGGAAGGGCCGCCTAGTACTTACATCTGACCATGGGAAGAACACATCCACCACCATGTCAGAAAGGCATGCCCAGCACTCACATCTGACCATGGGAGGAACACATCCACCACCATGTCAGAAAGTCCCATCACTCACATCCGACCATGGGAGGAACACATCCAAGAACCATGTCGAAAAGGGTTAGCAGTTATATTCACTAGCATGGTAGGACACACCTACTACCATATGTGAAAAGGCTCTAGCACTTACATCCACTGGCATGGTAGGACACACCTACTACCATCCGTGGAAAGGCCCCAACACTTACACCCACTAGCATGGCAATACACACCTACTACCGTCCATGGAAAGGCCCTAGCACTTACATCTATTGGCATGGTAGGACACACCTACTACCATCCAGAGAATGGCCCTACACTTACATCCACCAGCATGGTAGGAAACACCTACTATCATATGTGGAAAGGCTTTGCACTTACATCCACCATCATGGTAGGACACACTTACTACCATATGTGGAAAGACTCTACACTTACATCCGTTGGCATGATAAGACACACCTACTATCATCCAGGGAAAGGCTCTGCACTTATATCCACTGGCATGATAGCACACACCTACTATCATCTAGGGAAAGGCTCTGCACTTACATCCACTGGCATGATAGGACATACCTACTATAATCCAAGGAAAGGCTCAGCACTTACATCTGACCATGAGAGGAATCAATCCTGCCACCATGTCAGAAGGGCACAACACTTACATATGACCATGGGAGGAACTGATCCTACCACCGTGTTAGAAGGGCACATGGACTCATCACTTCCTCTTGGAAGGAACCTCGATCTGGAGAACACCAAGATTCTCCCTTAAGTACTCAAACTTCACTTTGGCCATTTCTAGAATAGAATCACATCAGGGTTGATTACGTCCAAGGATAACCTGCGAGCTTTGCTAGGACTGATTACATCTGAGGACAACCTACAAGACTTATTACGACTGATAAACCTACGAGCTTCACCAGGATTTATGCTCAGACAACCTGTCTCTTGTCTCACTGGCTATGCTAGAACTCCCTCTTTCGAGAGATCTTGATTTGGATCACATACTGGAGCTTCATTGCTCCTCTCTGCATCATACAAAAATTAAATTTAGATCAATCAAATCAAATAGTAGTTTTCAAAAGAAACATACTACCTCCCAAATAGCTGAGCAAGTGGCAACATATTTTTCCATAGTTGTTCTCAACGCCATGCAGGACTCCTTCCTGCTAAAGCAAGAGATCACACTTGATCCCATACTGAAGCAGCACCCTGAAGTGCTCTTCCTATAAATGGCAATGTCTTCCCAATCCAAATCCACACAACCCTCTAGGTTAGTCTTCTGATTCGCTTCATACTTGAGCCCATACTCAACTGTACCCTTCAGGTAACACAATGCATGCTTTTCAACCATCATGTGAACATGTCTCAATGTGTTCACAACAAAGCAAATATCTAGTCTCGTATTCGTCATGTACATGAAGGAACAAATCATCTGACGATACATCGTGGAATCAATCATCTCTGATGAAGCATCACTCAATAGCTTTAGGTTTGATGCCATAGGTGTAGTCATGGCCTTGCAGTCCATCATCCTGAACCAGGCTTCAGGATCTCCACTACATACTTCCCTTGTCCAAGGGAGATTCCATCTGCATTCTGCCACACCTCCATGCCTAGAAAGTAGTGCATCATATCCAAGTCCTTCATCTCGAACTCGGTCGCAAGTCTCCTTCTTGCAACTTTAATGAGTTCCTATTTTTTGTTAGGAACAAGTCATCGACATATAACAGGAGCATCACTGGTATTCCACATTCAACCTTGAAGTAAAGGTTGGAATCGTCTTTACTCTCAGTAAAGCCTAGTTTCATCAGTAATCTGTCCATCTTGTTGTACCATGTCGAACCTCATAATCTTCTGCAGTCACTACCTCTGAAGTGGATTGTCATTCTCCCTCTGCCTTTCGTACTCTATGCATTGAAACATTATGTACTAGAGTGACAAGTAGCTTCCTCTGCTACTAATATTCTATGTATCCATCTAGGGTCACTGGATATCAAGATCTTGAACCTTTTCAAAAGTTCTTCTTGCACCCATCTATGAGCTTATCATCCTCTATAGGCTTTAATCTTCAACCTTGTACCAAAGGTTAAGATGTTCATCACTCTAGGTGATATTCAATCTCCTCATGTATGTGTTATCCCATGGGTGTCTTCTGAGCTTGTACAAGGCCTTCTTTAATTTGCACACTTGAGTCTGCCTGTCATGTGCCTCAACTCCCACTGGATGCAAATGTCTCTTCGTATTTTATGCCTTCTTTCTGTGAGAAGCCTCGTGCTACGAATATTGCCTTGCATCCCACTATGTTTCCATCTACTTCATGCTATATCTTGAAGATCCATTACAGAATTCCCTTCAGGTCTTGATACCGCATCCTAGACATCATTTTTCTTGAACTGATACTCTCCTTCCCTTTCTTCTTGGCTACTTCTTCATAGCTGGAAGGTTCTGCATCAATGATGTCGTTCAATAGTGTTACATAACAGCACTGTGTCTGAGGCCTCTTGAAGTCTCGTCATATTATTCTTCATTTTCTATTATTTCTTGAACTGTCGTCACTTGTTCTTCAGAACGAGTCTCATCCTTCTTTTCTTGTAGGTGATTGTACGCAATCTTTCCTACAAGTTAAATGCACCAGCTGTATGGTTAGAAGCATTTCATAAGGAATATTCACAATGAAAATTCTTATGCATAAATATATTATCATGCAACTATTTTAGCCAATACAACATTCATCCATATCTCGCAGAAACTTTCTAGATGCCTTCCATCTCTACCAAGACATCATTGAGATTGTGCACTAATCTAATATTTCAGCAAAGAGGTTTCATTCTAGATAAGTAGCAATGGAGATTTTTATAGCATTATGAGCTACTTACCCATCACATGCATCTTAGTAGTATATTTTCATTAATGCAAACATTCTATCATGCATAATACATCAACTGAATATAAACAAATGCATAACAAAACAATATCATGAAATGACAATTGAATACTTATCTTTATTTGTTTCATTGGTAGACTCCTTTCAGCTTCATCATCTTCTTTATTCATAACAGCATCATTTCTTATCCAAATGCTTAAGATGGATAAGAGGTTCTTCAAGAATTGAGTTCTTCACATTCCTCATCGCTTGAGGGATCTTCTTTGAATCGTGAGCACTTGATCTTCAGTTGCTCCCATATTCTCTTCTCTTATTATGGGTCGAGCTTCATCTTGTGTGTGCTCTTCCCAGAGTCTGCTAAAAATAATCACTTCCTTCTAGCACACTTTCCTCGAATGAATGAATCCCATGATCCTGGGAGGCCATTCAAGGTGGTTATCAGAACTTCTGCATTATCCACTTCTTCTTCTACTGCTTCAAGTTGTTATTTGATTTGAGAGACCCTTGTAAAGTATGACTATATGGTCTCTACATTCTAGATCTTCACATTCTTCAACTAGTTTCTCAAAGTCATATTCCAATTTATGTTCTTCCCTTCAAATAGCTTGGTTAAGGAATGAAACATCTCTTTAGGTTTCTTTAGGGAAGACACTTGTGGTATAAGGTGATCCTTGATTGAATTGGCAATGATATTCTTGGCCTTGACCATGTTCTTATTGTGTAAGTCTGTTATCCTCATCTCCCTATGGAACTGGAACCTCTCCACTTATGTAGGTGTCCAATTCATTTTCTTCAAGAACCAGTGAAATCCGATTTGAGGTGTCCGTCCTGGTTCTGAAGCTAGCTTATCTAGGGTTTGTCATAGAAACCCTAATTTTCAAAACTTAGAATCTTTCAGATCTGATTGGATAGAAATATGGGCATCTACAAGGGGAGCTATCCAATGTACTCCTTTTCTGAAAACAGTGGAGGGAAGCTCTCGGAACAGGAAGCCCTAGTTTTCCAATTTCCTCTACAAAAATTCTTGATACTGTTTCTGCGGTATCTATGAAAGTACTATTCCTCTATGTATGAAATTTCGTACTGAGGTATCCTCTTCTAATCTCTTTACGACACCATAGGTTTGAGCAAAATAGGTTTCACCAATTGGGACTTATGAGCGTTTTCCCAAGATGACTTATTTCAGTACTGTTCAGCATAGCGAACTTGTACAGACCGCCACCATTTCCCTATTTCATCATCAGGGTATGAAACTTTTACCACAGCAAGTACATTCTATGCCCTATCTGGAATATGTTGCCAAAATTTCATTTGGACCTTCGTAGCCCTAGATATAGCAATTCTCCGTAGGTGTCTTTATTAGATATGAATCCTGGAAGTGGCTTGAACCCTGATTTGGAGGAATCATATATCCCAAAATATAGTGAATCTGAGACTGAAATGTCTACACAGGGTACATCAAGATTTTATCTTCAGCAAAATTCAGCCCCTAAGATTTCTTCAATCCTGAGATATAGCAAATGTACTAAAACTACCAGTTTTAGTATTTTAGGGGTTTTCAAGCCTGGTGTCAAACTAGGGTTTGAATTTCCCAGAGTTTTACTCAACCAAAAACTTTGACCTTGGTCTCTAAACTTCTATTTTGATTAGGATATAAATCATATGCCGGGCTCACTCAAAAATTCCTCTTCTATAAAAAACCATAATTTCTCACAACAAAAGCTGAAAATGCCCAGAATTAAATTTTGATTCAACCAAAAGATGTGCCCTTCAATGGAGAGTTATCCTAGCCTCCTTTTGTTGATGGATTAGTGAGAGAAACCCAAAAATTAAGAATCCCTAGCTTCTGCAGCTGCACAGTTTCTTCTTCTCATGTTAGCTCTGATACCATGTTAGATTTTTATCATTTAAGCAATATGATCTAGGATCTTATCTAATAGAATAACATGCACAACAATAATCACAAGAGACAAGAGACACATAGATTTTCCTTGGGGAAACCATAAAGGAGAAAACCCCACAACTTCCTCAGAGATAGAATGAGCACCAATGGCAGCAGTAAAACCCAAAGACAAAAAGATGATCTCTAACAAATGTTCTCTCTCTCACTTGTGTGGGCACTTCCTCTCTCACTCATGCGGCCTAGTTAAGTGAGTGTATATGACAAATGGAGAGGCTCACTCTCTATTTATACTAGTTTTCGACTTGACAATTACTTACCAGGGTCGACATCTTTAGGAGAGTCTAATAACCCTAGTGCCCCTCAACTGTGGGGACTTTTCCCCCCTGATCAATAAGGAGGGTTAACCTCAAATCAATTGTGGGGACTATTTCCCTGACTTATAACGGAGGGTTAACCTCAATGACTTTACATGACTTTATTATATTAATGACTCTCTCGATAGGAACATCGGGGTACAATATAAGATATACAAGTGAATACATTACTAAGTTATAAATACATCAACATAAACCATGTACAATAAAACCATGGGTTGTTTAGGAGGCCTTGCACATGGTTTTAAAACCATTTGCACGGCCCTTCTAAACCATGTATAATAAAACCATGGGATGTTTAGGAGGCCTTGCACATTATTTTTTATTGTTTTGTTAGGTAGGAGCATTACAACACCTCCCCTATATTAGGTTGTTTTTGTGGCTGACATTTATTTTGGAGGATAATTAAAAATTTTATTTTTTATGGCCGACATTTACGAGAGGAACGTTACATAACGTTACAAGATCTCCCCCATACTAGGTTGTAGAGCGCCTCTTGGCGCAATAAATAATCCTAGTTATTCCATAGCTGATAAACTAGTTTAGATAACTTACTTTTAAAATTGCGAGATGACTAGAGTTCACAAGGGTAAATTACCAATTTGGGAGACAGAGTACATGGTTTACTATTGAACCAATCCCTGTATTCAAAAGAAGTGATAATAGGAAGAAAAATTAGCTAAAATAGTAAAGATTTACCTAAGTGAGGAAGTAGAATGTGTTGACTATCTTGCAAACGTGTAATAAAAACATAAATTTGTTAGTTGATAATTCTGAGAAAGAAGTCAAGCGAAAACATCGAATGAGAAGTAAAAAGGTAGGAATTTTTTTTACGTGGACCATTATAGAACAACTTTATAAACTAGTAATGGACTAGGGTTTTGAATCTTAATTTCTAGAAAAACACTATTAAGTTATGGTGAGCTCTTAGAGCTTGTGGTGAACTAGTTCATGCACTTTCATTCCTAGAATCCTTATGAAACACAGTATGTCCTTCTACATTTACAACACCAAAAATATAACCAATGCATAAATTACTTACCAAATCATTCAACTACATTAGGAAAAAAACCATGAATGCTAAGACCTTTACCATAATAACTATAACCACATACAAAGACAAAAAATAATAATGACTAAATACATCTAGGCATTAGGAAGTACGAGGTTAATTATTCAACACCCTGATTTTCACACATATAGCCTAATAGATAGGGATAATGATGGATTTTGGATAATGTAATATTGTACGGGCAGTAAATGTAATATATAAATGGGATTTCTATTAAATGGTCATTAATGATTATCATTCTAAGTTTCCTGATAGTTTACTATTTGAAAATTATTTTTCTTGGATTGGTTTCTTTATTTATTAAATTCCATGTTTCCTAAAATAATTGTGGGTCATATTTCCATGCGTCTCTTGGAACTGTACCTATTTCCCAATTTCATTCAACCTTTCTTTATATACATGCACATTGTGTTGCTTTCTCCCATTTTGTAACCCAATATGAATCAAGAACATGGTTATGTGTTGAGGGGAAAGGTATTAATAGAAGTAGTAGATTCCTAAGAGGGTGTGGTAGTGGTACATAAATGTGGTATTCAATAAGCATTTGGAGAACTATCTGTTGCAAGATCCTATAGTGTTAGTAGTGCTTTTCACAAAAGAAGGTAAAGACAACCCTATCTTAACATTTATTTATTTTTAATCTTTACTTTCACTGTTTAGTTATGGCATATAGTTTGACAATACATTGATGGGTTATATCCAAAGGTGATTTTAGACAAGGGGTTACATGAACATATATGCTAGTTATTTTTGCAACACAGTACTTCATATGGTTGATCCCCCTATTTGTTGGTCCCATAGCATTTGAACCTTACCCCCATCAAAGCTCTATGCATTATGCATAAGATAAGTCTCTTTTCTTTACCATTTTGCAATTTTTAATAGATATAGAAGCTAGTGTTTTAGTGATTTATGAGATATTAAAAAAATGATGAGATTATTGTTCTTTATTAGAAAATACCAAGAAAAAATAATAGTTGAAGATATTTCAAATATTCCCTATATCATCTATTCTTTCCCTTGAAAAAGCATAGACTCAACAAACTTGTAGTTTAAAACTTGAATTGCCTTCTTTTCAGTGAATTTTTGGACTTCAAATTGTTGAAAATCCTCTAGAAGCCTTGAAAATAGGTGTTGAAAATAAGTCCAATTCTTTCACTAGAGGCGTTGTTGTTTCAACAAAAGACAACAGTAGGAGTCTCTGAAAAATGTGGTACAAATGGCTTGAAGACATTTTAAAATGTGTCGGTAGAGTTAATAAATAATCCACACATTTTACATAATGTGACAATGATATATTTAGCTACAAAGAAAGGTTCATGATTGTAACATTGTTTCCTATTAGACGTTGGCCCTTTAATACCCTTTTGGATTTAGAATTGATCCATCAGGTGGAAACATTTCAGATAAGTAATTGATGTATGTGAATTAGGATGCAAGGTAAAACCAATAATATCACATATAAATACTTTCATGAGTATTGCATTGGATAATATTCAAACACTATGCATGTGGAGGAATTACCCAATGCATCACCTCCCTCCACTACTACGTGCTAGCTTCATGGGGCGAGAATATAACTTAAGACTCTATGATTGACAATTTGAACAATTTTCTTTTTTATAGAGTAATAGTTCCAGTAAAAATTCAATTTGGATATGAATTGAAAATCATAATAAAAGCAAGGACAAATCTCTATGGGAATATGTAATAGATTATATCATTGATGTGTAGAATATAGACTTTATCTACTCCTTCACATAGGATGTGACCAAGCCTCATTGGTTTCTCATAAGTGGGTAATGAATAAAAAATTGTATCTAGATCTAAAATAGTGGGAAACAAAAGTTTCCATATTTTTAATATAAATGTTGGTATTTTTAATATAAATATTGGTAGACTCAAATAACGTCACACCTAGACTCATACCTATTAGTTAGAAAGATTACACAAAAAATTACACTATTTTTAAATTGTTCAGATCTCAATCAGGTTTATTCCAAAATTCAATTCAATATTAGATAAGACTCACTACACCAACACCTTACCTAGACTCCATCTTTTAGAATCATTCAAACTATGAGTTGAGGGCGTATGGAAGCTCATTATTGATTCAAAACCAAAACTAAGCTCTATCACCGTCACCATCACCATCACCATTGAATTCATAAATATTGGCTAGCCGTAGTATCCAACCTTTTGTAATTAGGAGGTTTATTAAGGGAAAAATATCCAAATCACCTTCCCTTAAAGGATCCGACAAAGACACTCAAAGGGGCCACTAAAGGTCCTATCAAAATAAAATTCATAGCTCACATAAAATATGCATTTCTTAAAGAAATGGAATTAAAATCATATTGTATTCTAAATTGAGTCATACAAACATTTACATCCTATGAAATTCCTCTTAAAAATAGAGAAGTATTTATGAGCTCTCATTTTGTTTTACAAAACTGCACTTTTGCAACCATCAAATTCAAATCCCACATAGAAATCACTTTTCATGCAACAAAAGCATTGAAAACAAAACCCAACCTCAACATCAAGAACCACTCTGTATAGTGATCACTCAATGAGTCAACTCGGCTTGCCATTTTGGGAAGTCAAGTCGCCATTTCAGTCAGAACTACATTTTGGTCAAACTTAGCAACTCAATATTTGTTGAGTTTTTTCATGTTTTCCAAGTCTTTTCGAGTCTACTCAAGTTTAATTTCTCTTATTTTTTAATAAGGAGAGTTGTGTTGAGGCAAAAATTGCAAGCACTCTTTTTCCATATGGTAAAATTGTCTGTTTTGCAGACTATTTTGAAAAATGAGAAGCTTTCTTAAAAAAATGTGTATTTAGATATTATCTTTGTAAAGGATTTGCAATGACGGTGATATTGCATTAAATTGATCTTGAGCTTACTGTTATTACCATTGAATGCTAGTAGTTTGTGAGTTTCTGCAATTATGTTGATGTAAATCAAGGTAGGAGACCAACTTCTACCACCTCAGTAGAAAATCAGGTTAGCACTACAAACCATTTGTGAAGGGGCATATGTTTTCTTCCATATGGTTGCACCAGATTCATCAATCAATAATTTCAATCTTCATTATAGTGTCACAGTCCAAGGTTATTTCTAATAATTTTATGTCACAAGTGTTTGTTAATAGTTTCGACCCATCAATGTTGTTGAAACATTCTTGTTTAGTATTTGAAGGTTAACATCTGTGACTTAAAATTTTCACCTGGGGTGTGATTCTTTAAGTACATATAATGTACTAAGTGATTGATTGTATTAAGTGTAAAGTGAAAATAAAATGAGATATAAAGTAGACTCTCATAATTGCATGAACTGGTGTTTCCTTCCATGATATTTTGCTAAAGAAGGAGCCTCTTAGTATAATATTAGGTTTGATGAGTGAACTGCATCTCATGTACATAAAACAATGGGATGGGCATGGTGGTGTCAATGTTGGTTTGAGATATTTGGTGAATGGAATTATCAATATTTTTGCATTTCCTTTCATTGGAACTCAACAATGTCATGCTTTACCCTCAACATTTGCATGCATTAATAGTTTCCTTCTTCTCAACTTCAACTCTCCAAGTGGAAGAGTGGGTACTGAAAATGCATATATTGCAAAAACAATTGTTGAGAATATGCCCTTGTATTTACAATTGGTTCATGAGGTTCAAGATTTGAAACAAAAACTATATAGCTTAATTTCTGTAGTTAAATGCTCATTTTTTTTCTGATGTTTAATTTAGAAATTAGGATGATAACCTTGACAAGACTCAACATCTATGTTTTTTTTTTGTTTTTGTTTTTTTGTAAATTAGTCTTGTTTCAAAGAACCAAAACCAAAGAACTTACAAGAAATGAGAATGGTTTAGCATCATGTCTATTATTTGGGTAGAGACCTTCAATTGTCATAAACTTAGGTCCATATTTATGTTCCTATTTTGAAATTCCTAGAGCATTCGGAAGTGAAAGACATTGGAAGACTTGTTGCATTTATTTCCAAAGATGGTTGGCTCTAAGACTCTTTCCAGTGAACTTCTCAAAGACAACTTATTGGCCCAAAGACAACTTATAAATAGGATCGTAGGCATTATCGTGGGGTTTTTTTTGTTAATTATTTTGTATGAATATATTTGAGAAATTGTATCTAGCCAAGTGTATAATCCATGTTTCTCTTGAAGTTGTTGGGAAAATCTTGACATATAAACTTGGATCTTAAGCATTAGAGTGGGGTTCTTTTTGTTAATTTTTTTCTATGGATAGTCTATTTGAGAAATTGAATCTGTCCAAGTGCAACATCCATGTTTCTCTTGGATTTATTGGGAAAATATTGACTTAGTAGACATTAATTGTTGAAATTTCTAGCCAAACATCAATTAATGCAAAATGAAAATTTCCAGGATTTTAATCTTGTGATGATTGTGGTATACTTATTGATTGAATATTTCTACTCCAGATTTAAATGATGCATGTTGGTTGGTATGTTGTTTTGCTTATCTCATTTATCAAGCCCATTGTATTTTCGATATTGTTTAAATTGAAGACCTTTCGTCATGATATGATTTATCAATAAAGTGATAACTTCATAAATGTTCAACCTCTAAAGAAACTCACCTCAATGTTAGTTAGTGGTACTTTGTGTGGATCATTGCAACTTTTGACAGTTTTTCATGTCCCCATTCCTTACTCGGTGGAGAGGACGCGACAACATATATCAACCCGGGAAATCTAGGCCCCCATGAACATACATACATACATACATACATACATACATACATACATACATACATACATACATACATACATACATACATACATACATACATATATATATATATATATATATATATATATATATATATGCATTGAACTTAAAGCATATAAATGCACAGATGCATAATAAATTGTACATGATATATACAGCGGAATCAAATCATTCATTCAACATATTCATGCATTCAACATGGTCGTGATAATTTCATAATAATTCACAAGCAAATACAGTTGCAAAACTTAAATAAACAAGAATACTTATCTTTGTAGAAACTTGTCTCACAACCAGCTATGTCATTGCAACGCTCCACCCAACCATAGGCCAATGTGCTCTTTAATCTCTCAGCAACACTGTCACCCTCGAGTTGGGCATGATTTTCCCTAAGGAATAAGGAACACTAGCAGACTGTCCCCTTAGCCAAGGATACAATAAAATTCAGTCAAGCCAACAAAGTTGGGTTTATCAGACTTACAAAGGCAGTGGTTTACACTTAGTCAAATTCACATGAGACATAGCCAAGCCAACATATGGGTTTATCAGGCTACCAGCCAAGCCATCCTTCCAGTTGGGTTTATCAGGCTGCCAAGGAGGTGGAAAGACTAATTGCTAACCTAGTGAGCTCAACCCTAGAGTTATGAACACCCACACTGGATCTAGCCTGATTTCTAAACAATTACACACCCAAAACAAAAAAGCATTCCCTTCTCTGCTACACAGTCCCTCAGGCCATGCCCTCCCTTCCAGTGTTATTCGGGGCATGCAAAGAAGAAAACCATCCATCTAGATTGGTATGTGAGATTCTTTCACACACTAGGTTTATCAAGCGAGTCTAGACTCTTTTTCCATTCCTTCAATCAATTGAAATTCCAAACGTGGATGCACACCCAGTGATCTCAGTCTTGGGATTTATCAAAACATAGCAGACATTGGGGATTACATACACAGAGATATTTACGAATTTCTGAACATTGCCGGTGCCAGACCGACTGCTGCCAATTACCAAAACAAAAATGTTGGCGGTCTTTCAATTAAAAAACAAAAAATCAAATTCAAGGCAATCGTGTTCACAGGAAAACTAAAAACGTGAAGGATCCAGCTTGCCGAACAGGAGAAATTCATGAAAGGTTCAGACTCAAAATCCTTTTTGCTTGCTTGTTTCTGCGTGAATGCCCAATTTGGGTTTCCAAAAACGTTTTTGCTCAATCCAAATCGTGAGGGAAGGTGAAACGCTGCCGCATTAGGGAAAAGTGGTCGTTTTTGGTGTTTTCTTTCCCAAGAAATTCAAAAAAGCATTTTTTCCCAAAGTGGGGCTCTGCCCAGTTCAAATTTCCCCACTCTTCCAATCCCCCACTCCCTCATCCTTAGGAAAAATCATGCCCCCATCTCATATAGTTGTGTTGACAAAGCCAACTGTGGGTTTTAATTAAAAAAATTGCAATTTTAACATAATGTTTAGTTGTTAATGTTCAACTGGCATAAAAAAATACCATCGTCCCAACTTTAATTGCCGAATCATAAATACTAAATCGATGGTGGGGCTTTTTCCTAGCTCCACACCATGATTATTTACATCATTTATTTAAATGCAACGGGGTCAAAACTGGGGTATTACACAGTTACTTATATTTTTTGTTAGTCAATGGATTTTATGTTAAGATGGAGCATTATGATATTTTTACTTTTGTATGTTAGTTAACGAAGCTTTATGTTAAGGTAGTGATCACACATGCAAAAGACAAAGAAAATGAAGTGGGGATATTATCTATAAATCTGAATTTCCATTTCATGAGCTTAAGCAGATCTTTTTTACATTTGTTGTACGTTTATAACCTTATGCAATTATATCATATTGTTGGTTTCATAGATTGATCAGCCATATCTTCCCATCTTCTGTTATACCATTGCTCATAGTGAAAATCACTATCATTCCTAAGATCCCCCCATGTACTATCTCCAGTGTTTTTATTGCCTTCACTTGCAAATCCGTACATGGATCTTATACGAGTCTATGAAAATATATTTTCATTGGATCAAAGTATACAAATCGATGTAACATATATTCTAAGATGGTCTCAAGATCCGTAGGATACCTAGGCTTGAAGGATACTTGACCAGGCTCCAAGGATACATACCTGATAAGGGTTGACTTGTTATGGGAACCTTATGGGAAATGTAAATAGGGAAATATAATTGGGCAAGTGAATGGAATGGGGTTGTTAGGATACGCTTAGAGTAAATTAGATGGACTTCCTCAGCTAGCACTTGATAGTTTTCTCGCCACGGTTATGCCCATATTTCATTTGATGGAAATCCCCACTAGCGAGCAATGCTAAGTCATATATCCTATCCATCCCACCAGGAAAGCAAGATCCACCAACTAGCCCACCATCCAGCTAGCAAGCTTCCTACCATACCCTATTTTTATGTTCACCTTAGTATCATATCATAAGCAATAGAGAATCAATTAAGAGACAGGTAAGTATGTATTCCCAATGGTTCAAACTCCAAACAATTGCTTAGTGAGGTGGACTATAAATAACTTTGTTCTTAATGGGAAAGAGGTCCAAACCAACCATTCGTTTGAAGGTATTAAAATTCGTAAGTTGTTTAATCATTTTTCACTTCATTTCAAGTGAATTATAAGCATAAAAAGTACATAGGTACAAGTCCATGACCGATAGCACTCTCAACTATAATTCCTAGGATAGATGAAGTAGGAAAACAAAATCTCATGATAAGGTATGTGTTGAAGGAATGAACATCACAACATCATTATAAGTGGTCGGTACTCACAATTGCAACAATAATTATTGTTTTATATTTAAATAACTAGCAAGTAGATCAAACTTGTATAGAATTTTTACTCTTTCTTTTTACAGTGAGTTTTATATTTTGTAAAATATTTGCAATAGTATTTTATATTTTAGTACATAATATCTTATCTGGCTCTACTGATAATGGTTAGTTTCATCATTTCATAACTGGTACATATATTAATATGATAGGTTTTTATTTAACTTATTTATATTTGCACACAAAAATTTTATTTTTTATGATGATATTTATTGTTTTTCGATGCAGACACATTAAGTCTTTTAAGAAGATGATAAATAAATATTTGGCAAATAAGAATAAGAATTTGACTTCTTTCCTTGACAATAAGTGGCTTTCATATACTCTTGACCATATTGTGAAGCAGAGGTATTGCAATATTTTTCATCAGTACTTTATTTTAAAATGATTCACCTATTAATAATTATGAAGAAGTTATACTTTCCTATATGTTATTTTAACCTGTATAGCCATCCAACCTTTATTGATGCTCTTCATGACCTGGATGATGCTCCCACAACGATGCATCTTTTTGTAGCTTTTCCTGCAAACAAGACACATGACATTCCTACCCAACGTGTTCATAGCTACCTAAGGTTTGTTCCTTCTCTCTAAACAGTACATCCTAATAATTTTTTGAGAAACACGTTATGGTAATACCTAACGAAAGTATTCACATTTATTGCATGCAAATACAAAATGATTTGAATGTTCAAACTTTAATTATTTTTTGAGAACACGTTATGGTATACCTAACGAAAGTATTCACATTTATTGCATGCAGATACAAAATCATTTGAATGTTCAAACTTTAATCATAATTAGTATGATTTTTTTTTTAAGTTATTTCTTTAAACTCTAGAAGCATTACAATTGGTCTTAATTTGGTAAGAAACACAAGAATCCCTTTCTTATGGGCGATACATGTTAAAAAAACATTATAGAGAGCATGCACAATGTTGCCATACAAAGCACCCATAAAGTGTAAGGTATTCATTAGGGTTTTAGAAGATGGTAACTCTCAGAAGTTTTTCCACTATCACTTTGATAACAACTTCTTTTCACTTCATTGCATAGGGTAAGGATGTAGCACTAGGGGATATCCTAAACGCAATTAAGTTTCAAATTATGACGTTTTATTGTGAAATCAAGTTGGAATAATTTTGGATCTGGATTATGATCTATGCAATATTAATTTAGGGTTACAATTCTTATCTTTGAAATGTTAGCTTTCACCCAAAGTTTCCACATTACAATCAAACTAGTTTGTTATTATAAAATGTAGATTGCAACTAACAGTGTATATGCTAAAAAACAAGCAATTCCAACGATTGAAAATTGTTGAAATAAAAGGAAAATTAGGTTAGACAAGAAAAGAAACAAGAAGTATAAGTCTTGAAATTTAATATAATCAATTAGTTACTTGTTTTTACCATCAACATGATATATTTTATGATACTAGCTAAGTTGACAATGAGGATAGATTTCATATCTATAATGGATAGTCAATAATGCAAGAGAAAATGTACCTAATCTTGACCTAAAATGACAGATATTTGTAGCCTTTAGATTACATTCATAATTAAAAAGTATATCTTCCATCATCTGAGAGTCTTTGCAAACCTTTTCAAGAAACCTAAGAACAGATATCATTTGGTTAACATGACTATCCAAACTAAAGCATATTGATAAATTAGTGAAGATAAGGAAATGAATGCCCTAAGAAATGCATAAAAAAATGAAAATTGATAAGTGAAAGAAGGGATGACACCTTTTAACAATCCCTAAAGCATCCCAAGTGAAAGGAGCTTCAGTTTTTTAACAAACTCATATTATCTTCCGAATTGAAAACCATATTTAAAGAAAACTCCAACCCCTTTATATATGCACCTCAACAAGATGTTGGAGTTCCTCTATAGACACAAGGGTTATATATTTCAATTTGTTCACGGAAAGAGCATCTCCTAGTGTTATACCTTCTATATATTTTCCATCCTCTTGAAGGCAATGCTAATCATTTAAGTACATGTATCCTTTTCTATAGCCTAATGTATTGCATAGTTGCTTCTAAGTGCAATAGTATAGCATGTGCATATCATGCTTAGTAGAAACTTCTCGATTAAATAATAATTTTGTTGAAGCTACAACAAGTAAGAGAACTTCCAATAACTTGCAGAATATTTTTTTCTAGTGATGTACGTTATCTAAGAAACCAAAGATTATGTTTATGATGTTAGTAAATATTTCACCATTCTTACCACCTTCTAGACCACCACCACCTTCCAAATTATGATATTATATAAGCTTATAAGTTGGTATATTTTATATATATCTAATTAGAGAGCAGGTAGGAAGTGTATGGAGTATAGTGTGGCTTGCCAATGCTTAGAAGGATATCATAATGCTATATTTCAAATTTATATCTATGGTACATATTTGTATCCATACCTATCTAGAGGTGGTATGCATATGCAATTGGAAGGGTTCTAGTTCTTTATTCCTTGGGATAATATGTATGAGTCAATAAGAATAGTGTTGCAAGAATAGTTCTTTATTCCTTATGTTTAAATTTGTGACAATAATGTCACAAATATGTCTAAAATTTGTGATATTTATGTTGTTAATCATTAACAATTAGGGAAGGTTGTAAATCTGAGGTAGAATAAATGATAGTGTCATGCATAGTATCTTACCAAAAAAGGCCCTTGTATTTACTCAAACCATCAAAAGTCATTGTATATCACACCCTTAAGATGTTATAGGTGATTGGTACCAAGATGTTCAACAAGACATGTCATTACATTTCATTTAATGGGGATAATGATGGTGATGGTATGCCAATCCAACAAAGTTAGTATTGAGGTTCTTAGAAAACAAGCTGAAGAGATACTATCTCTTAAGCCCTATTAGCAATTCTAGCATTTAGTAATGTGGAATAAACGTAAGTTGTATTTGTAAATATTAATAGAATATGGCACAATCCACATTACACTTAGTTTAGGCATGCTCTATAAAGATTCCGTTCTCTTTTTTATTATGAAAAAAGTGAACTAAGCTGTTCAAAACTTGAAATTCTCTAGTGCCCTCAGTGTAGCAGTTCCTGGTTCAATATTCCTAAGGTTCAACTTCATATTTACCATACCTTTCTTTTCAACAAATCCAAGTGCTTCTCATGAATAGTTGGGCCACAAACTTCTGATGATGCAATGGGATTCGATTGATGGTATATTTACATGGTTTGATTTCATTACAAGATTCAAATAGACTGAGAATTTGATAAGGAAATTACTAGGTGAATATCTCTTATTATCTTTGATCATATCTAAACTAGTTATATCTATTAGAAGGTTGTTGGATTTTATCCCTTTGCGGCTTCCCACGCCAAATATTTGTGTCCAATGTTTATGTGCTTGGTTATTCTTTTAGTGATCCTATTATTGTGATACAATTGAAATTATACTACTATCTTTAAAATCTAACAAGTTTAAGCCCTAGTATCTCTCAAGCTTTTTTTCTATGACATATTTTATGATCATCTGGTTCTAGCTTATAACACTGAAAACCACATAACTGTGTAATAGGTTAGAGTATTCCAAATCCAATCCTTCAAAATCTAAATATTAAACTTAGGTGATCACTTAAGTTTAATCCCTAGTATCTCTTAAGCTTGTTTTCTCTGGGAGATTTTTGAACATCTAGTTAGATGTTTATAACTTATAACATTGAAATCCACTTAGCCTTATAATAGGTTTAAAGCAATTCCAAATGCAACCCTTCACAATTTAAATATTAAAATTTGGACTGAACTGAAACCAAGGAAGTCTTTTTTAATCTCTTGGAGTTTTTCAATGACCATCTTGTTAGTTGGAAATCTTAGATTTTTGCTTGATGTCCTCTTACAGAAGCCAATCCCTGCTCAAGTTGTTATGTAGGTCCTTCATGGTTATAATCTCCTTTCAATATATGAGGGGCACTTTAGTCCAAACCTATAGAAATTATTTTGTTTATGATATCATGCAATCATTGTATGGTTTCATATTGTAGTGTCATGTTTCCTTTTAGTAGCATATTCAGTCATTAGTAACATGGTTGTTCTTAAGTGTCACATTTTTCTATGCAAGTAAATACTTTGAGGTGGT
Source organism: Pseudotsuga menziesii (assembly GCA_001517045.1). Lineage (NCBI taxonomy): Eukaryota > Viridiplantae > Streptophyta > Pinopsida > Pinales > Pinaceae > Pseudotsuga > Pseudotsuga menziesii. The sequence goes on along the minus strand of LPNX010589722.1, from coordinate 619,335 downwards.
CAACTAAGAATTAACTCTCATAAACGAATATCTAGAGAATAGTTGTTATTTAAGGAAGGAAATGCATATAAAATATTTTCTCTCTATTTAAAGGCCATCGCTCCCCATTTAAAAATATGTTTTGTTTCATAATGTAAGTTGAGTTTCCCTAAATTGTTGGAATCTATATTTGTAGGGTAAGTCCTACATTCACATATTTACAGTCAAAGATTTATTACTTCTTATCTTGCTCCACCTCAAAACAAACCTTCAACAGATCCTATTCTCCAATGACTAAAGTTTGATCACCAAAAAAATCAATTAGAAGCAAACCCTATTTTTCTTTAATCAAACTTCCTATGATCCTACATATAGGCTTGAAATTCCATTTTAGTGTTTGATTTGAATATGGTGATTATCATGATTGGTTCAACACAATAAAGTATAAGAAATCAATTTGATATCTTGGTTTTCTTTCCAATTTCCATGTCCCTAATCCCTACACCCAATATTTTTCTATCTTGAAAAGACACAGTACTCAAGCTTAACAATATCTTACTAACTTTATAGTGTTGAAATCCACTCTATCTTGAAATCCATTTTGTTTATGTGTTAGTTCACAATCTAAGAACCCTTTCATCATAACTCCCTTCTTGAAATATATGTCTCATTAATCTCAAATACCCTAAAGAACCTCGTTGTCATGCCATCTTACATACTATAAGGTTTTGCAAGCTAAGTTGCACAGATACAACTACAAAATTTCACAACATTATGTGAAAACATATCCCCCATACTGGGTTGTAGATAAACTTGCTACTCTCATTGGAATGATTCTAATTTAGTTTTAGTTTTTATGGGTTGATGTTTGATAAGGTTTCTGGTCATGGTGAATAGTTGTTACGGAGCTTGATTTTATATTATCACGTTTTCCCAAGGCACTAAAAATCAGGAGTTTGAAATACCTTCAAGGAAAGAAGATGATATGTTCATTTATCAAACAACTAGTGAACGTGTAGCTTCTGTCTCAACATTAACATAGAGGCAAAGCATCTAGCATTGTTACTATTGAAGGAGTCTGAAAAAATGATCTAATTTTGGTAAATCCACTTGTTCGGCATGAACAGTGTAGATGCCATAGTTTAATTGAACTTGAAATTTTTCAGAACCACTTTGGTTCAACAAATAAAGTGATAAAAAAGTTAGCAAGAAATAAATATCAAAGACCAAACATATGTGGAAGCAAAATTTAGTTTGGTAGCAAAGTAACAATGGCATAATTTAAAATAGTTGTTCAAAGATCCTAAATATGTTTGTAATTGCTTTTGTGTGTGTGTGTGTGTATTTTGCTTATGCATGTTGATTTTGACAATGCTGATGTTGGGTAACCAATTATGGAATTCTTGAGCTTAACTGGAGAAAAACCAATGGTAGATTAGATTCATAATTTTTTGTATTTGAATTCTCTTTGTCCTGAATAATTTTAGATGATTCATATCCATCCTTCACTTCACAGATTATATTAGTTTATGTGGATTATTATGGCCTTTATGGTTGCTGAGAAATAAATATTTAATATTTAATTTTTTTATAGTTAATTGCATGTCTTTTAACTAAACAACCCATCAAATATATGTTTGAAGCTAAAATAAATGCAGATAACTTCAAGGTAAGTCTCATTTTGTAATATGCCTTATTTATTAATTTAATTATTTCGGGGAGTTTGTCAAATTAACATCATGTGTATACAACTTTTGCAAATAGTTATTGTTATCCAAGTTGCATATGATTTGAGCTTGTAAAATAAAATTGACTTATATAAATAACAATAGAAAATCAAATTTTAAATAGTTATAAAGAGTCTTGTAGAACCAAATTTACATTTACATATTTCACCATGATTTGAAGTAGTTTTGGCAAGAAAGAATTATCTTGGTGTGTTAAATGTTTGTTTTGAATATTATGCCACAATACTGAAGAATACATGAGACCTTGTAAGTTTTCCTTTTCTTTATTCTCTTAGAAGGAAGGTTATGATTGATTCAGTTTTCTATTCCTTTACTGTGTTATAAGGAAGGATACAATTGGTTCACCTCTTTGTTAAGATTTTGGAGAGGACTTCCTTGTACACAAACTCAATCCCTTCTTCAAGTTTGACCCCCTGCTGGAAAAGGTTTTTCTTTTAAAATTATCCCTTTTACATTTTGAGTTCTTTGATATTCATGCTTTGATACAATGGATTACTTATTTACTAATTACTGAATTTTATAGGCCATAACAAGATGACCTTTTTATTGAATTTTGACAAAACAATGCAAATGTAAAAATTGTTGGTGTGGGAATTGCCATAGATTGAAACTTATATCTGATAGACCAGTAAATAAGTTTCGTAGGGTTGACTCCTTACATTAGCTAAGATGGATGGTACAAGTAACGAGCATGCTAGCACCAAGGTAAGTTGTGAAAAAAGTTGCTTATGGTGCCTAACCCAGAGCAAGTACCGAGGGTGTTTACTTTGGAATGTTATTGGTATTCATAAAATGTTGTGTTTCTTTCTGATAATATTTTTAATTTTTATAGTTTGATGGGATTCCCATGATTTTATTCTATCTAGCAGGAAATAAGAGTTTTCATTCGTGAGAAGATATATTTTGTTTCCTAAAATCCTCTGTGGCTACTTGTCACGTTTCATCCAAGATCTTTAAATTAATGGCATGGTTTACATTAATAATTAACCATTAAACACATTAATCAATGAGGTGAGGATTTTTCCAATTATTAGAAAGGTTTTAGTTATCCCTAAATTTGATATTTTGACATATAGCTATATGGATGTTATTCACAAATATAAAAACTTGTTGTGTACTCTTCATCTCTAAAAGTATTTTCCTTTCCACTATTTAGTCTTATCTAGGGATTTTGTGCACAGCTTATGTTGTCTTCCATATGCAGAGACAAATGTCCATTATTGTGACTTCATTATTTATCAGTAGGAATTAAAATGTCTGATTTGCAATCTTTTATGTTTTGTTGCATATAGTTATATTCTAGTCTCTAGCTTCTTCCATTCAAAATAAATTAATATAAAATCTTAAAAAAATATTAAATCTTGCAATACCGATTTTGTGGGACTTGGAATTTTTTGATGTTCTTGCATGCACTTGGTGTATATTATGATGATATATGGTTATGTTTCCAAAGAGAGCATATGATTGTTTATGGTGGTTGAAATATTAGGGTGATTAGTGGGTTGGAATTAAGTAGAATGTTATATGGTCAAAATCTATGAAAACTAAGGATGTAGGGGAGGACAAAATCTCGAATATAATAGAGTGTAAATGTTACAAATTCTGTGATCTCCTCTTATTTGAAAATACTAATCTATAATTGGTTCTTTGGTGATTGTTTTGGCTGGAGGTGGTATTAGTAATGTATTCTCTTAAGTAAGAACAATTGATTTGTAACATACTCTAATGATTGGTTACCTTGTTACAACATATTAATTTTTTTCTTCTCATGTGTGCCACATCGCCAGGTTTTCAATATGATTATGTGTTCGATTGGACCATCTTGAAGTAACAACAAATACAAAGTTTTAGATATGTACCACCGTTTCTTGTAAGTCTCAAGGAAATTGCTTTATGCGATATTTTTTTGAACATATGTGAAGGGAATTATAATGCAAAGTGCATTTGGAGAGTTGATGTTGTCTTCAATCATATTTTCGTTATAGTATGTTATTATTTACTAGGTTTTTCTTGGTGGCCGAGTAGATGTTGCATGTTTCTCCAGTGATCACCTCAAAAAATATAAGTGGCTTTAACATTTAATAAAATCCTAGATTTATTATCTTATTATTACTCAATGAAATTGGCACTTTATTTTATTATGATGTCCTGCATAGGGATGTACAATCAATGGAGCAACACCATCCGTTGTTGACATAGTTCCAGGTATTCTACATAAATATGATCCTGCTAAGTTGTTGTTTTATTGCATATTCTTTTAATAAAACATGGAAAATTTTCACACCGATTATGGGCACCTCTGCATGTGGACTTTGATTATTTGCTAGAGTAAAGATACCAAAGGTTATAGTTTGAGGGATGGGATGATATTTCACCTTAATTTTAATCTTTAAGTTCAATCCTTTCTTAGAAATGGACATCTAATAATATGAAAGAGATTTTATGATTATGCATATCAACATTAAGTTGTTATAAATTCATACATATTCTATGCGTTGGAAATATTAACCAACTTACTTTTATTTAGTTTTAACCTATCCCTATCCATTTGGCATGATATGAGAAGCAGGTGCGTTGAGCTCTAGAAAATGCTAGAAAACCTTTCAGGTGTAGGAGAAAGATTATTTAGAACAACACTTACATATTTTAATATACCTTTTTTTTTATTTGCATCATTCTTTTCTAGCCATTAGATACTCAAAGACATGTATTGGTGATTTTTACCATTATAGAGGACTATGTAAGCTAGATTCTCAAATTCTTAAAGGGTGTTATTTCAATGGAAGAGTGCCTGCATTACAAGAAGGAGGTTGATGGTTTGATTCCTCCGTTCCCTAATGATATTGCAATATCAGTTAAAAATGACTAAATTAGTGACCAAAAAATGAGAGATAAGCGACCAAAAAAACGACCAAAATTCGTATATAAACGACCAAATGGAAGTTTTGGTGGCTAATTTTCAGTCTCTTATCACACGGCCAAAAATGTGGTCATATTTAGTTTGGTCATGTAAAACTTACCATGTGGTCATTAATTTGGTCGTATAACATTTAATGACCAAATATACAACCAAATTAATGACCAAATTAATCACCACAAGACAAGCTTTACATGACCAAACTAAATATGAACACATTAATTTGGTAGTATATTTGGTCATTAATTATCACAAATAATTACCAAATATACGACGAAATTAATGAACAAAAGGAAAGGTGTACATGAACAAACTAAAGATGACCACATTTTTGGTTGCGTGATAAGAGGCTGGAAATTAGCCACCAGTGATCTCCAAATCAAAACTGATAATTTATATACGTATTTTGGTCATTTTTTGTCACTTATCATTGATTTTGTACCAGTGAAAAGGGAAACATAGGCTCCTCTTAATCAAGACCAAATGTCATAAGGTGAGCATCGGAAAGAGGGATCTAACCCAAGGTGGATAATAACTCTTTGTGATGCATATGATAGTTCTGAATAACCTCTAAGCTCGACATGGCAGCAACGAAATGTTCCAAGTCATCTACAATGTTATAGTTAGGAGAAGCACGGTCATTAGGGTTATTCACTATATTGTGCAAAGTGTTGGGTCACGGATTTGTCCCTATTTTAATCACTTATCGACACCTATTTCATCCCTCTTCTTCCTATTATTGCTCATTTATCAGTCCATTTTTCATTCATTTGTTGTAATTGCTCGTAAAATACCATATTACTCTCATTTATGCTTTAATGGTTAACAATGATTATTTTCCTTTATTTTTGATGAATTGAAGACTATTATGCATGATTTTACTGATGACAGTTTATGAAGCATTTTCTTGTAGCAACACTTATGGTTCCAACATCCAAATTTTGCATGGTATCAGATCACCACATGGAAATTCACAACATGGTTTCATTCCTAGGATTGATTATGTGTATTTGTGATCTCAATTCATTCCCAAGTCCAACATGGCAGCCTCCAGCTCATGATCAAATGGTTCCAACCAAAAACGTTAGCAAGATAAGAACACATTGATTTGTGTTGCAATTTACAAGAAGATGAAGATGAATATCACAAATTTGAGACATGGGTTTTGTGTAGAACGACCTCAATTAATTGATTCATGAGAAAATATCCCAAAACAACCATAGTTTGAGATATACAACTGGTTCTTTAATTGTGTAATTTCTCATATTTGCAGTTGCGGCCGGTTATCAAATTGGGAAAATTGTTCAAATAAATTGCAAGTGGGTAATTCTCTTCCTCGTCCTCCTCAACGAGTTTTTGTATAAATATGTAAAAAAATGATGTGTCAGGGGAGAGGGGAGGAGGGAGGAAAGAGGAGAGAAAGCAATTATATGTTGTAGAATCTTATCCAAACTCTGTTGTAATGATTTCATTTTGATAATACATGCTGGAAATTTCATAATTTGGAGTTGTACATCTAATGCGTGAAGACCTAGTAATGCGTGAAGGCCCATCCCTGTTTAGTGGAGGAAGGTCCCTATTCCTGAGCAAGCTCTGACAGATTTTTTTTTGTAAGTGTGTTGGTAATTGTGTGAATGTTTCTCTTTAAAATTCATGATTTCCATTGATGTTAGACTAATCATTGTTATTTTTGTAGTTTGTTGATTCTTCCAGGTAGATCATTGGACAACATGGCACTTCTTTCATATTTATGTAATTAGATTTTGCATCATAAGAGTTTATTTCTATTACAGTGTTTGAACTGTGATTAGATTTACAGTGTGGTTTTACTTTTGCAATGAATATGTTTGAGGTTTTATTTCTTTTCAGGAATGTATGATCTAGTTTACAATGAGTTTTTTATTTCATACCAATAGATCATGGTTTCAGATGGAAATTGAGCTTGCATAGATCTTGCACAATAGCTTTGAAATAAAAGACAACATTAGGTTGACAATTTATGTTCTTGAAGTTTCAGTTGTTTATTTCATTAGACAATTAATCTGCCCAACATTTTTGTGTCATTACCGGGGAGGTTATAAATGGTACAAAAGTACATATGACATTGTTTTGTAGATGCACTGTTAAAGTAGAGCATGGTAGATGTGTTCCTTACCCTGAGGTGCAGGGCGATAAGACATAGTGAAGAGATATTCATCATTCGACATACTGAAACGGGCTCGACCTCATAAGGGTCATGGAATTGAGGTTGCATGATTATTTTTCAATTGATTGAATTTTATTTGAGTGTGGATTTTATTTCTTTGCATTCAGTTTTATTTTATTCTTAATTTTTCATGTATAATTCTTATCATTCCCCTTAGTGGTGTTGTAAGCACCACCCATTCTACTAACAATTTGTCAGGAACATTAGAAGAAGGAGCCTCACAATAGAACATGAAGAACCTAACAAAGATATGGAAGGTAAGAAATATGAACAAATTGTTAACTTTGAATTCCCTATTAGATATTCAGGAGGAGTGGCACCAACGCAACACATTCCCCCACATGTTCTACCAAATTTTCACGGTTTGGAAAATGAAGACCCTGATGTATTTTTTATTTTTATTTGAAGTAATTTGTAGAGGATATTATTGTACTAATGACCAAAAGTTGAATGTGTTTCCCCTTACTCTAAAAGGAACATCCCTCTTATGGTTTATGAGCCTCAGTGGGAATTTCATACAAACTTGGGAAGACATGAAACATGTATTTTTTTAAAGGTACCAAGATTATTTCAGGGTCAATGAATATATCTTCGAAATAACACAAAGGAAATAAGATATTTTGGAGGATTACATGGAACACTTTCAATACAACCTTCATATATCCAAACAAAGGCAACTGGGAAAAGAGACCTTGAAAACACTCCTGCTTAGAAATATTTAGAAATATTCAATCTACCGGGAACAGGTGATGTATTTCATCTATAATATGATGATGTTTGTGATTTATGTATAAGGTATTCAAGAGGAAACTCTAATATTGGTAAGAATTCTAAAGAACTTTCCTCTAGATTTTTGAAATCTGCTACAAAAACAAGAGTTTTAGGAGCTAAAATCAGTAATTTATTTGAAAATTTTAATGTTGATATCAATGGTTCACTAAATTCACAATTGGGTGTTTTGAAGGTTAAGGGAAAGCATGATAAATTTGAAGAAATAGTTTTCCCTCGGTGCTAGAAGAAACATATTATAATGGAATTTACTTTGGATAGTCTCAGAATTTGTGGCATATGTGACTTGAAGCATTTCACAGATTGATGCCCCTCCTTACCTCGGATGAAAGCAACATATCAAAGAGATCTAGGAGTTGTAGAAAATTTATTGCAACAGTCATGGAAGTCGTGGCCTACATGTATGGTTCAAAACTCTATCCCTCCATTTCCTTACTCTCATACTCAATCATTAAATACTCATCCACCATGGTAGTTGTTGCAACCTCAATTTAACTCTTACCTACCTTATCCACAAGGTTGGAATGGCTTATATTATGATCACATGTACACTCTCCCTCATGTTTCAACACAACTCGTTCCTTCAAGATTAGACTCATAAATCAATCCTCTACATCGACCACATCTATCTTCTCATCAAACTCCTTAGTATCCAACACAATGTCTTGTCCAATCCACCCCCCACCCTAACCATAATAAATCAGTACAGTATGCTTACAGTGTTGAACTGCAAAATTTTCCTACATTTGCCGCATGTTCTAGCTCACTTACACTGCTACAAAAAGACTGTGCATTGTTGCAACAAGTCCATACAAGGCCCAAACAGATTATAGGTCAAATATTTTCATATATCTTATATTCCTCATTAACAAGTAAGAAATATCAACAAGACACAGATAATATTTTATGAAGAACACGGATTGGAACAAAAAGCTGAAGAAATTCCAGCATCATTGTTACCAAATTTGAATGTCTTATGCATTCAAGAAGATGAGTTGTCTAAAGAGATTCATGATGTAACAAATATGAGAAACCAATGTTACAAAGATTATATTGAAGCTTGGTTTCAATCTACCATAAGTCTGTAGGATCATTCCATACTTCAGCAATTTTTGCACCATCATTTCAAGGGAAGTTGATGTCTCATATCCTAGCATTCATATAGTTATATTTTTTCAGATTTGGGTATGTGCATACTTGATACCTTGCTTCGAAAGTGTCTCCATTGGAATTTTTCATGCACTTGAAGAGAATTTGTCTTTTTCAAGTAGAATATGATATTGTAAATAAATAAAATAGTAAACAGAAAATCAAGTCTCGTTGTGAAAACCATTTTTCTGGCACAACTAGACACAAACTTCTCTTAAAAACTAGGTTACTAGCCAGCAAGGTTCACAATAAGATCTGCAAGTTTCATGTTGGTTCCATTTCTCACTATGGTTCTTCACAATCATTTGTTTTGTAATCATATTGGATGATGTGGAATTCATTAAGGTCCACCTTCCAATGGTCTTGTCCAATCGACCTCAGCACACCATGTGGGAAACAAGACTGGAGGTTTGTATAGTACCTTGGAGTTTACATGCACCAATGGTAAATTTCCTCATTGATGATCAAGGCAATACATCAATGTCTCTTGCTTTTCGGATCCTACAGGTGACTCAACTTCAACACATCCATTTTTACCTGTCATGTTGTTCTATTGTACCTTGAAAACTCATTGACATCAATGGTGAGTTGTCTCGCATTGGTTAACAATTTTCATTGTTGATTGGTAATCCAACGAAGTTTCTCCATATTCGACTACAAGAACATTCATTCACATGGATTAACTTGCACATATGAGCATGGATATTGGACAAGGACTATATGATTTTAATGTACCAACAATTGTTGTAGAGCATTTGATTCAATTTCAGAGTTCTCAACTATTTTTTAGTTTTATCAGTTCAACACATTTTCAACCCTTGCATATATTCAAGTTCTTTGGTTTGGATCATTCCAATTCAGCGGTACTTTCTCATTCCTTTTTCAACAAAGCCAGCAATCAGTCTTGCATACATACAATCAGCTTGCATAATTTATCGTTCAGACCATATTCAACCTCATTCAGTTTTAGCACTCAGTGCACAACAGTTTGGCCTACATTGCTCCAACATCAGTCCATTCATGACAACCAATCTTTCACAAAGGTAAAACTTGAGGTAAAATAGCATGAGTTTTTTATTTATTAAATATTTAGGAAGATGTCATGAAAACCACTATGCATTCTTCACTTATATTTTCAATTTTTACACATTCTTTATCCATTCACTTCCATCATTTCCTGCTCAATCCAAGCCCTCACTTCATTTGAACTAAATCATCATTTTATTCCTCTACATCCATAGCATCCAAAGCATGAGAAGATTCCTTCCTGCTGCCAAAAAAGAACCAGCTGTAAAGATATGTTTTTATTCCATTCAACACATGCATGAGACCACAAATTATGAGAAGAAAAAGAGATGGCTTCCCACAAGAGCCAACAATGAGAAAAGATGCTCTGCTTCCACACAAAAACCAACTGCGAAAAGAAATTAAGCAGATGATACACATGCTAAGGAAACTATTGGAAGAAAAGAACTGGTTGGCCACAAGAACCTACAACAGAACAAGTTGTTTACTCCATCCAACAGTGAATCCATTCATAGAAAAAAGCCGTGTTCCCAGTGTAGTATTCTCCCACAATGATGAAAGACAAATCATCCTTTGAGGTAACATGCTTATCTTTGCATAGAAACAACTCAAGTTGTTTTTAGATTTGAAATTCATGACTACGGGGTTTCCATCCACATAAGTTGAAGAGAAAAGAATATATCATATCGTATGAGTATTGTCAATTTTTTAAAGATCAATCATGCTGCTAATTTCTTATTAATGCATGGTTGTCCCACATGGATCCTCATGGTTGAATGCTACTAGAAATCTAAGTACAGACATTTTATAAGAATTACAAGTGATACCATGATAAGATTTTTGGCAAGAAATAAATGCATCAACATAATCATTTTTTTAAGGGAAATATCTCATACAAAGTCCCTCCATGTTTATGAAAACAAATTCATGTTTCTTAGGAGATTTATTTCTTAGTTGCTTTGCTTTTCCTTCATAAATATGGATCTTGAAATTATTCTCAAAGATCGATTTGGATCATTTGCACAACTAGTTGGAAACATGTAAGAAATATCTAACAATCAGGCTTGCAAAATAAAAGGAGGGGTACATGGCACGAATGATGAGCATGGAAACAAATTATTCTCAAAAGACATCACAATAGGTCCATGGCATAAATATGAGTTCCATGATAGCAAACAAACTGGGTGGTGGACTTCATTGCAACTTACATGTCATCTCTTTGTTTTTGTCCCGCATCTTTATTTTTTTCTATGAAAATAGGGAAACCATTGAGTTTGTGGGAGAATGGATTTTTCTTCACTCCATGGAATTGAAACTATTTAGTCACACATTCTTGGAACTGTTTGGGAAGAATAATTGTTTTTGCAACCTTCACCCACAACTCTTACTTTAATTATGTTATGTGTAATTCACATTGGCAAAGAAAAAATTCACAGTGGGAAGCTTGATTGCATTAACTAGTTAGCATGATGCACATGAATATCATTGGTCATTTGCAAATTCATGGGGAGGTTGATAGGAATGTTGAATTGAATTTGATTATTGTGGAATGCTTGGCCTTATTTTTAAAAACTTCAACAAGTAATGCTTCATACTCATTTCAAGTGGGGCTAGAGAAAACACATTGAAATTTCCATATTTTATGAGTTGGCTCTTTTTTCCCTATGTGCATCTCTTCTTCTACCTAAGGTCATGTAAAATATTTAGTCCTGGGGGGAGAAAATAAAGGTTGTTACAGTCCATGAATTGGAGAATTTCTATGGCAATTTTGAAAACTACAAGAGTGCAGAATTTGATTTGAGAATATCTCACAAACCATGAACTGGATTCTCATGATTTTTGGACAGAAAATGTATAATATCAAGATGAACAAACCTAATAATTTTTAGCTCAATACAATGCATGGTTTTCGAGAGAATGACCATCATCGCCTACAACCCTTTTGCCTATATATCAATATTCGTGCATCAGATGGATTCGATTTTTGGCGAGTAGAAGCATTGTGGTAAGAGGAATATACTCACCAATTTTCAGAAGAAGAAAAAAAATATTGCACGATTTTTGAGAAAATGACCATCATCACCTACATCCAATTTGCATATTTCTCAAAATATGTGATGTGGGTATCTCTGATTTTTGGTGTGGATATGCACTGGACTAATAAAATATTGCTTGCAAAATTTCAACCAAATCCAATTTGTAATTTGTGAGAAATTGGTTCAGGAAGTTTGTTGAAACACTTGCAAAAATTTGTCAATCAGACACTTATTTTCTCATTTCTCGAAATCTGTGAACTAGATCTTGCCCAAATTTAGAATGGAGATGCACTAGACTAATAAGAACTTGAATGAAAATTTTGAGTCTTAACCATTTTGTACTTTGAGATAAATTCAATTGTTTCAGCATTGTTTCAACAATGTCTTAGTAGAGTTTCAGCAAGAATTTTGAGCAATAGGATATCTTGTGATTGTGTTGCTATGATTTTTGGTAGGAATATGTATAATTAAAATTTCAATTATTACATTACCAAAAACCTTCTTCATCTAAGTTATGGTTTTCATACAAACTAGAATTTTCAAAATTGTTGTTACTCCACTACACTTTGTTGAAACTCCATCAGAATTGCTAGAAATTACTTGAGGGATAACTTTGAAGGTATGATGGCCATGAACATGAAGCATAAAGCTGATAATATTATATACATGGCCTTATATTGATAAAGCATCACTTTTTTTGTTCATTATTTGCTAACGATGATGTTTTTTAAGATTGTCCTTTCATGAGAAATGCAACAGTCTTTGTTGAAGAAGTTTCAAGTATTATTTCGAAATAAGCATCATATTCCATTAGCACCATCAGTGGGAAAGCATAGTGGTTTTGGTCACTATGCATGGTAGAATGAAAGCAACAGTCAAATCAGTCCTTCTAATTTGGACTCTACACAGGTATTGGGTTGCATGAGGATATGCAACAATTTCAGTCTGGGGGAGATGTTGGGTCATGGATTTCTCCATATTTTTATCACTTATCGACACATATTTCATCCCTCTTCTTACTATTATTGCTCATTTATCAGTCCATTTTTCATCCATTTGTTGTAATTGCTCGTAAAATACCATATTACTCCCATTGATTCTTTAGTGGTTAATAATGATTATTTTCCTTTATTTTTGGTGAATTGAAGACTATTATGCATGATTTTATTGATGACGGTTTATAAAGCATTTTCTTGTAGCAGAACTTATGGTTCCAGCATCCAAAGTTGGCATGTTATTACATGACCACATGGAAATTCATAGCATGGTTTCATTCCTAGGATTGATTATGTGGATTTGTGATCTCAATTAGTGCCCAAGTCCAACATGGCAACCTCCACCTCATGATCAAACGGTCCCAACCAAAAACTTGTGTCAGATAAGAAAACATTGATTTGCATTGCAATTTGCAGGAATTTGAAGATTAATCTCGTAAATCTGGGACATGGGTTTTGTGCATAACGACCTCAATTAATTGAATCATGAGAAAATATCCCAAAACAACCACGATTTGAGAGATACGGATGGTTCTCTAATTCTGTAATTTCTCATATTTCGAGTTGCGACTGGTTTTTAAATTGGAAAAATTGTTCAAACAAATTCCAAGTCGGGAATTCACTTCCCCATCCTCCTCAACTAGTTTTTGTATAAATATGTAATCAATTTGATGTATCAGCGGAGAAGGGCAGAGGGAGGAAAGATGAGAGAAAGCAATTATATGTTGTAGAATCTGATCCAAAATCTATTGTAATGATTTCATTTTGATAATACATCTTGGTGATTTCATAATCTGGAGTTGTAGATCTAATTCATGAAGACCCAACCCTGTTCAGATGAGGAAGGTTCTTCTTCCTTGAGCAGGTGCTGACATATGTGTGGTTGTAAGTGTGTTGGTAATTGTGTGAATGTTTTTCTTTAAAATTCATGATTTCTATTGATGTTAGACTAATCATTGTTATTGTTGTTATTAATTGATTCTTCCATATAGATCGTTGGCCAACATAATACTTCTTTCAAATTTATGTAATTAGATTATGCTTCATAAGAGTTTATTTATATTACAGTGTTTGAAGTGTGATTAGATTTACAGTGTGGTTTTACTTCTGCAATGAATATGTTTGAGATTTGACTTCTTTCCAGGAGTGTGTGGTCTAATTTACAATGAGTTTTTTATTTCATACCAATAGATCACAATGTCAGATGTAAATTGATCCTACATAGATCTTTCATGATAGCTTTGAAATAAAGGATTCCTTGGGTTGACAATTTATGTTCTTGGAGTTTCAGTTTTTTATTTCATTAGACAATTAATCTTCCCAACACAAATGGATCTTGGGGATCTTTGTTACACCCAAAAGTTATCTTTATTCTCTATCCCGTAAAGTTTCATGTCCAAACCATATTTTGGAGGATATTTTTGCTGAAATCTAGGATTCTTTATTCCCTTTTCCTTCTGACATAGAGCGTCATCCTTTCTTGACACATATTGCATAATGACAAGGTGCATTGGTGACACTTGTGGCCTGAGGACAAGGAGCATCAGTGCCTCCTTCTAGTGCACAAAGAGCATCATTACTATTAAAATGGAAAAAGAGAATATTTAGAGAACCTTCTAGATGAAATTCCTCGTGCAGGCTTAGCCCAACTGCCTCACAACTACCTAGAGTAGGTGGTATTCATACCCCTAGCCTCTAGGGATGATCCCTCGCCTTCCTCCCAAATAATCTCAACCCCTTTGGGTTCTCTTTGTCCTATTTATACAAGCTTCATGGACCATGATAGGGGAGGAACAAGAGAGCACGTTTATGCTGCTTAAATCATTGCTGGTATAGGAGGAAAAGATTATGGTTTTGTGAGGAATATTTGTAGAGTTTGTAGAGCTTGTGGTTGTGAGTCAAAATACATTGTGACAACAAAGCTTTGACATTAAGGCTTTGGTTGTTGTTTTCTTCTCTTATTTTGTTAATACAAATGTGTTCCCATTTCTCATAAATGATTTGTGTTGATATCAGTTATTCATTGCATTTCTCATTTATCATTAGTACAGTTCATTGAATTATCTTGTTTCTTTCACTTTTGTATCTGTTTCCTTACATTATTTTGCAGATACAGTTAATCGTAAGAGAAATCACAAGGAAAGGACCACCTTCTCAAAGATATAAGAAAGATTGATATTCAAGTATTTTAACAATCTAGGCAGAGTATGCATTGATGTGAGTCTTTTGTTCTAGATCTGCCCCATTTAGACTAGGGAAACAATATTTTTCCACACTGATTGAGGATTTCCAATAAAAAAACTAGCGACCATATTGAGGAATTTAATCATATCTATGAGTTTTGATTTTGATTTTGATGAAAAGATTTCATATTTTTTCTCTTGCTCATTTGAATATTTAAGGTGTGAAATTCATCTTAGAATAGTTCCATTTGCCTCCTCGGGTCAATGTTTACACTCAGCAAATTCCGGTTTTATTTGCAATTGCTTATGCTAAAGGTTTTATATTCTTTTTGGTTCTCTAGATCTGTTGACGCACCTGGATCTCTTTGACAGAGCACCGACCACTATCTTACGCCTCTTGTCTACTGTCATGGAGTGTCGCTGACACAATTTTCCCAAAGACAGTGCGTCGCTGACACTGTCTCTAAGAGAGAAAAGAGTGTCATCCCATAGGGGAGACCCTAGTTCTACCCTGCATAGTGCACTGAGGTAGGCCATATTCTAATCTAGAGCTTTTATTTTGGAATGTTTTGTTTTGGTTTGCATTCTGTCAATTTGTTGCTCTACTTATTGACAGGTCTGAGAATGTGTAATTAGCCTGAGTATATTTTTTGAGTCGAAATCTTGAAAAAGTTATCTTAGTAAAGGATCTAAAACTAAGTGATTTTTTTTTTGGAAGTTTCAGCCTTGGGTGTTAGATTTTGCATTTAGATCTCTTAAAGATCTTTCAATATCCATAAAAAGGAAAAATATTGTAGTTTCTTGTGTTTTTTTAGAGTGATTTTTGTTCTTTGCATTTCTATTTCCAAAAATACATCAAAAAGCAAAAGAAAAAAGTTAGATCTGTTGCTTTGAATTTGATTAAGTGTTTTGAATCATTAATCACATAGAATAATAGTTATTATTTTGAGTTTTCATTAAGAAATGTTGGAGTATCGATACAATCGCATGGTATAACTGCCACACCTCTGGGAATATAAAAATGTGGACTAACCACCACGCTTGATGATAGGGCCTTGTGCTTGGTTTCAAATGTTCATCAACATCTGCAGGTTTTGGTGTAATGAAAAACCTTACATCATGTCAAAGATAAGGTCTTAGGTTCTACTAGCACCGGGATTGAACCAAAGGTTAACGGAAGGGCTCTCCCCCGAGCAACAACAGAACCACTTTAGACTGGGATTCTGGCCTAGCACAGCCAGAGAGGGATCTCTCGTTTACTTACCAGATTTCCTCACACAAGATATTCAATCAAGAACGGTCAGGAGGCCAGATTCCTAAATGGGTAGGTATGTTGTTATAAGGTGTAGGTGGGATGATCAGAGAGGAGGACCATTGGGTAATGGATTCGATAGTCTTGGTATGGAATGTGTTGCATGACATAAAGAATTGTGGAAATTTACAAACAAAGGCAAGGTGGTTTCCCATCTTTCAATAAGAATGTATTTAGCAGGTGATTAGTGGATGAGAGGAAATAGCCCATCACGCAGAGCATTTACAAGATGAATTCTGCGTGACTTTAGAAGAAATATTTAGTGAATATCTGAAACAACATACAAAGCATAATATGTATGAATTCCAAACTATTAAACACTTATTTCAGACATGAAAGAAAATAACAAACTGGAATGAAAATAGGATAAACATTCACGTAAGGAAGTTACATATTGAAAGAAAAGACGACGCAGGAATCTATGCCATGAAGAATTATCTTTCCTCTACAATTTTATTCATATCACGGAAAGCCAGAAACAAATTACAATGGAGAGCCTCAACCCTTGAAATTTTCCCAACCAACCTCCTATCTCCCTTTGCCGGGAGTATATTTATAATATCTTAGACCTGAGACTAATCTCTGAAACAAAACCTAAAAACTGTTTTTAGTCACAATCAGACACTAACAGTTTTAGATTGTGATACGATTGCCATGATTTACAAATATTAACCAACATTATGGAGCAAGTGGGCATGCTCGGCCTGGGTGACAGCTCGACGTGCTCTGCTGCTATTGTAGGCCTCGATTACAATGCCTTTCTGGTCGCTTTCAGGTGAGTCACCATTAGCCGGCTTGTTGAGTCAGCATAGCGCCCCTTTATTTCCCAAGTTTGTGTCTCCTCTGTGTTCAAAGGTGGCTTTCTACATGGACGCAAACAGGTAGGGAAATTTGCATCTTTCCCCTTCTCAACCTTTTCAACAGCCCCTCCCTCTCCTAATAACATTGTTAGATGTGGGGTCTGGAGGAAGGGTCGTATTGCTTCTGGCCAAGGCAAGCCTTTGTAGTGGCTTGTCATTTTGGTACTCCTCACCTTCTATGAGGTGGGATATCCCACAGGAAATACGGTGGAGTGTACCACCACCAGCCCCATCACCTTTGGCAAGTGGAATTCACAAATAGGGTTGTGCAAGATTTGGACCCTTGATGCTCCTATCCAAACAACTACTCCCACAGAGCGCAGAATGGGACTGTCTTCTTGTGCGGAGGCTTTGGAGGCAGCGATGGTGTCAAGGGCTCCTGGAAAAACACCTATGGGACATAGGTGTTGCAGCAATGTGTCGCTCAGGGTGTGGGAATCTAAAGATGGGTATATCTCTCAATATTCTTCACATCTGCGCCCCAATGGATGGTGTCATCCTTGACATCAAAAACCAAGGCGATGGATAAGTGTATAAATTTGCTCGCCAACCATCAGCACACCCAGATGAACAATTTTTTTGAACCCAATTGTAATTTCCAACTTCTTGAACTTCTATGGACTTGCAACAAAACAAAACCTCGAGCTCTAGAAGTATGTTAGCTCATTCCCGGCATTACAAAGGCATATATATAAGGCTAAGAGACTGAACTCTACAATGACCGGTCAACATTCCTGCACATTCTGTCATCGGGTGTCTCAGTGCTGACATGTGTGAGGGCATGAGCCAAGTGATCTTTTATCTACTAGAGATCTAGTCACGTCACTTCATTGGTTGCAGCACCTTACTATTTGTTGTAGGAAATATTTTCAGGTGTCACCCTGTGTAGTCGACCCATGCTGCAAAGCACATGGAGTGGACGTTCTCACACTCCCTTACTTTATGTGTGCTAGTTCAAAATGTGAAATCATCTATGGTCATAGATCTTCTCATACTCTTATCTCCACCGTCAGATGCCTCTGTCCTTTAATCCATTTTGCGATTTGAAAAATCTCCTTCTATCGCGCACGTTTGCCAAGCAAAATCGCCTCAGGCCGTCGATCGGGCTTCACCTTGATCTCAGCCTTTCATCGCTTGTCCCCTTTAACAAGTTTCGTGAATACCAAACTTAAATATTTCCTTGCATCTTTCAGCTCATGGAACCATGCTCTATCGTCAATCTTCTCCATTGTGATTCTGGATCGTTGATCTACGACGCCCCTTTATCTCATTTTCGTTGTTGCATGTCTTGACCTTTGGAAGGATCTACCACTGTAGATTGAGGTCTCTTCTTCATCTGACGATCCTAGCGGATGAAAACTGTCCATTGGATAACCTGCAAGGTGTCTGTATAATTCTTCATTGAACATGACCCTTGTCGAATTCTTCCAAGCCCATAAATCGACTGTTGCAAACAGAGTGCTAATAGTTGGCTCCACGAGGGATGCTATCCTCCCAGTGAGGTAAAAGAACCCCATAGACCAAGTTCCAGATCCATTGGGATGCCCTTAGTCCTTCTTCAAAATATTCAACATGCTCTTAGCTACTATTGTAACAAATTTATGTTAATTTGCAAACTATGCTCTTGACCATACTCTGAAACTGAGAACAGTTGTGACTGCAAACCTGTACTTACAACTGAAAATGAAAACAAACTAAACAGTACTTAAGTAAATGCTCGATAAACTGCGATCTTATTTGTACCTACCTACTCTACCTAATTGAGCACACATGCCTACTTAAGTGAAATCTAACTTCCAATGAAGTCAATCAAGCAACTTATCCAATAATCTTGTTTCCTTTTCATGCTTGATTAAGAACAGAGATGAAATGCATAATGGAAGAACGCTATAACAAATAAACAGATCCTTACAATAGAGATATAACCAGTCATTACCATTACTCAAACTCTCCATGTAGTCTGCTATGGGGTCATAGAAAGCATGGAAACCTCCAGCATATTCCGTCCTCTGTTCATCATGGGAAAGCTGTCTGAAATGCCCTTCCTCTGGTGAGCTGTCGGGATGATGTTCAAAAGATATTTGAAAGGGATTCCCAAGACTGTTTTCAAATGAAATATTCACCCTTTTGTTCAATACTTCTTGAACTAGAACCTCACCTTCCTTATATGCCTCAGCAAGGAGATCATCTTTTTCTTCAATAGAATTGAGCAAGCACAATCCTTCTCTATGGGATGATATTCTTGAAGGTGAAAAGTCAAAAAAGGCATTTATTTGAGAATTGTTACCTCCTTCTTTGTGACCCAATGCCTCATCACAAACTTCTGATGTATCAATAAGTGGAGAGGGACTACATGACTGTTCCTCTTTATCGTCTTTTGTTCCAAATAAGTCTATGGAATGCACCATATCCTCTAACTTATGTTTCCGCTTAGAGTATTTAAGTATGTGCCTTATTAATTCAAATGAGGAATAACATAAGGGAAGACTGTCACCTTCAGCACACTTATTATCCTTTCCTCTCTCAGCCCTTTGAATTTGGATTGCAACTTGATTTTCTCCATTATTAGACCTTGGTTCTATATCTGTCTCTTTGGGTATAACTTCCAGGTATTCCTCCTCATAATCATCGTACACGGGTATATCGAAATCCCTTTTAAAATCATCATTAACGGATTCAGTGCTAAGCATATTGCAACCTTCAGAAAATCAAACGAAAGAACCATCTGCTTCTATATCAAGTTGATCATTTTCCTGCCTGGTAAGGGAAATATTTAGCCGAACAGAGACTACCCCCTTTCGTTTATGTGGCCCAACCAATTTTAATGTATCTTTTACTTCACCGCCATTGTCTTGACCTGATAGATTTTTAGACATCTTAAGGTTTTCTTCAACCTCCAAAAAATCAGTAAACATGTGTTGTAGAGTGGTTCATTTTCTTTCGAAAAGAAGTAATGATAGTTCAGGAGGAAAGGTAGCTGCATAATAGATTTTGGCAGTGTTTTCAAGAGGTTGGAATTCCTTGGGCATGTTATAATAAAATCTTGCAAATATTCTATTAAAACTAGACATGGCTTCACCCTCATAATTCTTTAGGGAATAAAATTCTGAAAGTATTTCATCCAGTGGCATCCTCCTACCCAAAAATTTCAAAAAGGTGCAAGAAAACTCTTCGCCGGTACTGATGGACTTGGGCTGCAAGTGTTTGAACCATTCTTTAGTATCTCCTTGCAAGGATTGGGAAAAATTCCCCATGCAAACGTCATCATGCTCTATTTCAAAAAGGTCAAATAAATGTTCAAAAGCTTGTAAATGTTTCTCAGCGGTGAGGTCTTTGGATTCTCCATCAAATTTGGGAGGTACTTGTAATGCTTCGTAGGAAAATCATGTAGGATAGGAGGAAAGTGTAGTGGGTTGTATCGGTTTGGAATACTGGGAGAAACCAGGTTAGGTGAAATGGATATGTTATCAACCGTGGCTTCATGAAGTTCACAGGGGTGACTTTGAATGTCATGAGCTTCAAGTGAAATATCTAGGTCAAAATCAAATGTACAAGACGATGCAAGGCTTTCAGTTCGTAAAGAAGGATATACAAGAATATATTCATAGCTCTGTTCCAAGCGAAATGAACCATGGAAGGATTTTTTGATAAATTTAGGAAAGGATAAGAACAAACTTACAAGGAAAGACAAGGAGTCTTGGAAGAAATAGAAACTCGAGTATCTTACCCTTTCACCATGCATTTTCAGGCCTTACAATGAGCTCATATTCCCAGCAGAGTTTGCCAACTCTCTCTGACAATTTGATTTCTGGGTCTTACCACCAACGGAGTCACTAAAGTCTGAATCCTTTAAGAGTGGAGTTTCCAGGTGAAAAGTGCACAACCTTCTTGATGTCTGATTATTGTTCACCATCAACAACCAAATCTGAAACTATGTCGTTCATACCCAGGGATGATCTTCAATCTCATCCCCGGCAACGATGCCAATTTGTTAGCACCGGGACTGAACCAAAGGTTGGTGAAAGGGCTCTCACCCAGGAAATAGAAGAACCTATTTAGACTGTGCTTTTGGCCCAGCACAGTTAAAGGGGGATCTCTCATTTACCTACCATATTTTCTCATGCAAGATATTTAATCGAGAACGGTCAGGAGGTCAGATTCCTAAACAGGGCAAGTATGTTGTTATAAGGTGTAGGTGGGATGATCAGAGAGGAGGACCATTGGGAAATGGATTTGACATTCCTAGTATAGAACGTGTTGTAGGAGGTAAATAATTGTAGAAAATTTACAAACAGAGGCAAGGTGACCTCCCATATTTCAATCAGGAGATATTTAGCAGGTGATTAGTCGATGAGAGGAAACATCCCATCACACAGAGCATTTACAAGATGAATTATGCGTGACTTTAGAAGAAATATTTAGTGAATATCTGAAACAACAGACGGAGCATAGTATGTATGAATTCCAAACTATTAAACACTTACTTCAGACATGAAAGAAAATAACAAACTGGAATGAAAACATGATAAACATTCACGTAAGGAAGTTACATATTGAAAGAAAAGATGACGCAGGAATCTCTTCCATGAAGAATTATCTTTCCTCTGCAATTTTATTCATATCACGGAAATCCACAAACAAATTACAATGGATATCCTTGACCCTTGAAAATTTCCCAACCAACCTCCTATCTCCCTCTGTCGGGAGTATATTTATACTATCTTAGCCCTGAGACTAATCTCCGAAACAAAACCTAAAACTGTTTTCAGTCACAATCAGACACTAACAGTTTTAGAATGTGGTACTATTGCCACAATTTACAAATATTAACTAACATTATGGAGAAAGTGGGTGTGCTTGTTCTGGGTGACAGCCTGACGTGCTCTGCTGCTGTTGTAGACCTCGACTATGATGCCTTTCTAGTCGCTTTCAGGTGAGTCACCATTAGCGGGCTTGTTGAGTCAGCATAACACCCTGAGTCTGTCCTAAGTTTGTGTCTCCTCCATGTTCAAAGGTGTATTTTTGCATGGACGCAAATAGGCAGGGAAGTTTACATCTTTCCCTTGCTCAACCTTCTCGACATCCCCTCCCTCTCCGGGTAACACTGTTAGACGTGGGGTCTGGAGGAAGGGTCATATTGCTTCTAGCCAACACAAGCCTTTGCAGTGGCTTTTCATTTTTGTACTCCTCACCTTCTGTGAGGTGGGCTCTCCCACAAGCAATGCGTTGAAGCGTACCTCCACCAACCCCATCACCTTTGGCAAGTGGAATTCACAAATAGGGATGTGCAGGCTTTGGACCCTTGATGCTCCCATCCAAACAATTGCTCCCACATAGCGTAGGCTGAGACTATCTTCTTGTGCGGAGGCTTTGGAGGCATCGATGGTGTCCAGGGCTCCTGGAAAAACACCTATGGGACATAGGTGTCCAGGAAATGTGCTGCTAGGGGTGTGGGCATCTAAAGACAAGTATATCTCTCAAAATTATTCACGTCTGCACCTCGATGGCTGGTGTCATCCTTGGCATGGAAAACCAAGGTGACGTGTAAGTGTAGAAATTTTCTCTCCAACCATCATCACACCCAGACAGACAAGCTTTTCAAAACAAATTGTCTTTTCCAACTTCTTGAACTTCTATGGACTCGCAACAAAGCGAAACCTCGGGCTCTGAAAGTATGTTAGCTCATTCTCGACATTACAAAGGCATATATATAAGGCTAAGAAACTAGACTCTGCAATGATCGGTCAGAATTCCTGCACATTCTGTCATCGAGTGTCTCGGTGCTGACATGTGTGAGGGGATGAGTCGAGTGATCTTTTATCTGCTGGAGATCTATTCACATCGCTTCATCGGCTGCGGCACCTTACTATTTGCTGCAGGAAATATTTTTGGGTGTCACCCTATGTAGTCGAACCATGCTACAAAGCACATGGAGTGGATGTTCTCACACTCCCTTACTCTTGTGACGTAGGAAACAGAATGGTCTCCCTTGTTGAGATTTATTTGCCCCATGTGAAGGGTATATTCATTGGATACTTCCTTATTTTCGCATGCCAAACCACACAAAGGCTGCCCATCTTTAGGTTATATGGATCTGCCATATGGATGATTTCTCCTATACCCATGCTACAAATGGCATCGGGGAATCAATTAATCTGCCGAGAAGAAAATCATGTGTGTGAACATCCCCTTCTACTATCAGATCTTCCCTGGATGTGATACCTACAGCCTTGAGACTCTCTCAACCCTTCGATTTGGGTGCCTTTCACATCCGTCGTCCACATTTCTTTAAACTTCAGTCGTCAATTCATGATCATTCTTCATTGGGATCGTTTGATCGGGGGGGGCCCACCACCTTTCATGAATTGAGATATTGACCCCGTACATGCTAGTTCAAATCACGAAATGAACCACAACCATAGATCTATCCCCACCTTTGTTGTGACGGCTGGTCTTTGCAGCCAGTACCACTTTTCATGATTTGGAATCGTGACTTTATCTGTGCTAATTCGGAATACAGAATCATTTATGGCCGTAGATCTACTCATACTCTTATCTCCATCATCATATTCCTCCATCCATTAATCCATTTCGCGATTCGAAAAAGATCCTTCTTCCGCGCATGTTTGCCCAGCGAAATTGCCTCAGGCCATCAATCAAGCTTCGCCTTTATCTCAGCCTTTCATCGCTTGTCCCCTTTAACAGGCTTCGCAAATACCAAACTTAAATATTTCCTTGCATCTTTCTGCTTGTGGAACCACGCTCTATCATCAATATTCTCCGTTGTGATTGTAGATTATTGATCTACGATGCCCCTTTATCTCATTTCCGTTGTTGCATGTCTTGACCTTTGGAAGTATCTACCACTGTAGATCGAGGTCTCTTCTTCATCTAACGGTCCTAGCCGATGAAAACTGTCCATTGGATAACCTGAAGGGTGTTTTTATAATTCTTCATTGAACATGACCCTTTTTGAATTCTTCCAATCCCATAAATGGACTATTGCAAACGAAGTGCTAACAGGTTCATTTCCTCCAAGCTACACCAAAGGGGGGGTGTTGGAGTATTGGTACAATCGCATGGTATAACTGCCACACCTCTAGGAATATAAAAATGTGGACTAACCGCCATGCCTGATGATAGGGCCTTATGCTTGGATTCAAATTTTCATCAACATATGCATGGTTTGGTGTAACGACAAACCTTACAAGAAAAAGATATAATTTAAAGCATTAGGGAACTTCTTCTTTTTATGCGAGATAGATATTTAGGTTTAGCATTGAGAGGTTTTGTCTGTTTGAAAGTTTTGAACCTTGAAGAATGAGTTGTTAAAGTTGCATGGTGTTTTCATTTATTGATTGAAAGGAAAATATATCTCCTTTTCTCTGGATAGGATTCATCGAAAAGATAATTGCATTTCATTTAGATCATTTAATATTGCAATTAATACACATTCCACAAACATTCACTCACCATCAAGATAAAATTGAATGGTATCTTAGGTTAAAATTATTATAAATTTGAGTGATGGGTCAGAAGACATTTTTTGGTGTCTATAAACATAGGAACCATCGTTTCTTGCCTACACTGCATCTTGGGGACTGTGTGGTTATTCCATGTAAAAATCAGTTTATCGAATGTATTTTCACGTAACCTAGAGGTATATCGAAAATTTATTCACATACTCAATAGTATATCGAAAGGACCCTTTTGAACGGTTGTGCATCAGACAACACTAACACAGATTTGATCTCCCACATACCTTGCGTATATTGGGAGACCCATCCAGGAACCTATACCAACTAAGAAAATCCTTTTGGTCATCTTGTTTAAGAAATACACCTAGAACAACACTCGGGGAGATACTATGCACGTGTCGTCTAGGTAGTTGGGTATTCAGTAAAGGGTACAGTCCCAATCCTCCTTGTCATGTTTTATTGTTGGACCCTGTGGTATGTCACAAGCTGCGACAACTTGAAATTCCTAGTGAGGATCCTACTTTTTTATCCTATTATCACTTAAGTTTTCTTATGACCTTATCTTGCGTAGGATTGTTTGTGTGTGATATTTTCGACTAGAGTACCTTTAGAGTAAAAATTTTTAACTAACATTCTGGTTGAGTCACCTATGAGGATATCTTGTAGGATGTAGGGTTTACCACCTGAATTTCCTCCTAACTCGGAAGAAACAGAAGGGGTAACCATGGACCAACCTATCATAACATATCCATCTGTCAAGGGAATTATGGGTGTTGAATCAAGGGAAGATTATTCTTCCTTTGAGAATACATCTACCTCTACCCTGATACTAGTGTAATTTCCTTCTTCATGTGATTCGACCTTTCACTTCCCTATGGAAGGTCATTCTGGTGCGTGAAATTGGGTGTTCTCCCAACCATCAGATGACCCAATGGCATCATAATTTGGTCCAATTGCTATGTTTTGGGAGACTTCCTTAGGACAAACCATTTCTGAATACATCACTACTACCTTTTATTACATCATGCCCCCACGAGACACGAGATTATTATCGAATGATGAGTTTTTTATACCCATCCATGAGATCGTTTCATGTTTTCCCATGAGGGGGGAGAACAAAAGAATAAGGAGACCCTCTCCTTTACCTAGTCGTTCGGAAATAGCCACTCCTGAATACCATTCCCTTTTTTGGTATCATGTTGCTACTATGTTAGGAATACATGTTCATAGTGTGGTTTCTTGCAATGATCTGGGCCAACCTTCTATCCCTAACCTACCACTTTAAACTCTCATGTCTATCCCTATTTCTCCTAAAAATTCCTATGACTAGGGGGGAACCCTCGTAACAAGTTGTTTCAACAATCGGACATACTAATTTAAATATTGGGCAGAGTGTTGCTTTAGGGAAACTGGTAGTTAGTGTACCCTCCATGACCGCAAATGTGTTTATTCCTTCCTCCGTATTGGGATAACCATCATGGGTCCAACCCATGTCTAATCAACCTACATGGGGTTATACTTCCCCAAGGAATAAACCTACAATGGTTAATTAGAATTATCAAAACATTGCCTCAGAAAATGTTTTTCCCAGGGTCCCTTACCCTGGTAACACTAATACCCCATGGGGGAAACCTAGCTGGATGAATGTCCCCACTTATGGGAGGCCATTTGCAATTTTTTTTTGTGGGTCACTTGGAGGTCCCCAACTTGGGGGTGCTCCATCCTGAGTTCCATCGTCTAAAGGCCCACATGGAGGTATGCCATCAGAAATCCCACCTATAGGTCCACCACCTAGTTTTATGCCATCGGGAGGCCCACCTGGAGGCCTTCCATCTGAAGGTCAAGACCATCAGGAAGATCATTTGGAAACCAACCACCGTCGAACCAACCTATTATAGGAGGATCATCAACACCTGTTTATTAATCTTCTTACTGCACTACTGGTACTCATATGCCTTACCATTATTACCAGTACTCGTAACCCAATCAACAATTGCAATTTCTGGATATGCTTGATCCGCTAGATTTGTCACGATTGATTAATGATCATATTCGCCATGATCCTTCAAGGTCAACTATTCCTGTAAAGTTACCTTTGGATGTATTGAAATTTGACAGAAAATATGGTGAAGATCCAAAAAACCATGTAATGACTTATCATTTGTGGTGTTTGTCAAACTCTCTAATGGATGGCTCCATCCGTTTGAGACTTTTTCAAAAAACTCTCACCGAGACCATGGCTAAGTGGTATATAGAATTGCCTCAGCATTCCTTTTGGTATTTCAACATTCTAGAAATGGCATTTTTTATGCATTTTCAATTACCAATTAGATATGAAATGGGTACATATCTTTTGACCTCGCTCCGTCAAACCACTTCCACCCTATATCCAACCATATACATGAGTGGAGATGAAAACATAGGTTGATTAAAGCTCTCATTCCCAACCAATTACTTGTTGATCTGTTCACCAAGTCATTTCTTTCACCCATTGACAAGGATGTTTCCATGGGAGGTGTTGTTACCGAAGAGCAATACATCAGCCATACTTATTACCTGGACTTGGTTTATTCCCAATCGAGCACTCTATATGATTTGATCTTGGACGCTACTCGTCCTACCTCAGACCCTTCAAGACCTTCGATGGAACCACATACCAATGTCATACTTTGTTCTTTACAGACACATCCGGTGGCCAAATCCATGAAAAAACAAAACCAACCTGCTTCACTTGTTATCCAGACTATTACAAGTCCCAATATTGTTTATGCTCCTGTTGTTTCTACCAAAGTGAATGTGGTTCAATCCTCATAATATTTGTAAACAAATAAGAAAGGAGAAACAAATCCAAGAAATATGAGAATCAACATGAAGGTAATAAAACGCAAAATACAGATGTTGATTCTAGAAATAAGAGAAAAGAAAAATTCCCCTACCTTATATGTGGAGGTGATCATTTAACCAAAGAATGTCCTCATCGTGAAGAGGTTAGTAAATTTCTGAAAAACACTTCCACCTCGGCAATTTAGACTGATCCTTTCCCTACCCAACAACAATTGATTAAATATCAATATTTACATGAGTGTTCTTCATCCTCCATCGATGAGGTCCAAATGATGTCTAGTGAATCGATGAATATTGTGACTAGATCACAGAACTATGAGCCTCCTCCAGAAAAGAAAAATGATAACAATCCAATTAATAAAACTAAAACTTTCTTCCCTCCTCCTACCAATGTTCTTCAGATTGAAAAACATGTGCTTGATGCAGTCCTCCTACCACCCAAGAGTACATTTTAGAAATCAGTATTTAATATTAGTGCATGTGTTGATTAATACTACAATGTAGTGGAAGATTTGGCTTAGGCATCGTGTGTTATGTCTACCCTCAAAGTAATCCTAAGAATAAAATGTTGCCAGTTCTTGGAGCTATGGATCCTAAGAATAACAATGTTATCACCTTTAAATTGGATTACTTTAAGTCAAGGCTCTCTTGTTAATTAGCTTTTCAACTATCTACGAAAGTCATTGGGAAGAAATTCCATCATACCATTTTGTACGAAGGTGCCTCGACCTTGGTCATCTCTCTATCATGCTGGAGATCTATAGCCTCCCATGAAATCAACTGTTCGCCTACGACATTGAAATAATTTGATGGTCACGGTTTTCAACCCTATGGATTATGGTCCTCTCTATTGATTGGAATAGGGGGGAAATCAGTGTCCATTCATGTTGAAGTTGTCTATGCTCCTCTTTATTACAATCTCCTACTAGGTAGGAATTGGTTCTACACAATGTAGGAAATGGCATCATCTGTATTTTGTATGGTGCAATTCTCGTTCCAAGGGAAGATTGTTACTATTGACCAATTAGAGTTTTGTTCCCCAAACATGAATTCTAATTCTGCGAATAGTGTTCCACTCCTACCCTCTTCGACTCTGCTATACCAAAATGCAGGAGTAGGTATTTTCAAATATTCCTCACTTATGGGAGTCTTTCTGTTGAAAAATCATCCTCCCGCTTCGAAGGATACGTCTATGAACATGATCTCCTCGATCAGTCATGACAGCTCGACTAAAGGGAAATCAGTTGTTGATTTGACACATTTGAGTCATTTTGAAGAGATTTACCAAGCTATCCAATATACCGCTGATGACTCCACCATTAATGATCATCTTGTGGTAGCACCTAACCCTTACCATCTACCATATTGGTTAGATTCCCCCCCCCCTCCCCCCCCGTCTCTATATTATATTTTGCAACCTCTTCCATCGGATGAATCCATAATGGAAGTCATGTTTTTAGATGAGATGCCTTGGAAAGATCATCATCATTGATCTTCTTGCCATCCCAATTACCAAATGGTAGAAGATCATTTTGAAACGTTGGTTTCAAATCATATTGTAACTACTCCTCAACCACTAGTACTCATCCACAATATTGAGTCCGAAGGTAATCTAAGTAATATTACTAATACCACTCTAGTCGACATATTTGTGAAACCTAGAGTTGTTGAGAATATTCACTTGGACCAAAACTATTCTTCTTCAGAAATTGAATATTATACGACCCTTTTAAGGGAATATAGTGATGTTTTCACTTGTGCATATCAATAAATGCGAGGGATAGATCCTTTGATCATCGTTCGTGAGATCAGGACATACCCTAACGCCAAATCGGTCCATCAGAAATTGCATCAAGTACATTCACAGAGAGCAGTGGCCATCGAGGAAGAAGTTGAAAAAATTCTTAGGGTTGGGTTCATTTACCCTTTGTCATTAACGAAATGGGTTTCTAATATTGTTCTTGTGACAAAAAAGCAGGGTATAATTAGGGTTTGTATTGATTTTCGAGACCTTAATAAGGCTTGTTCGAAGGACAATTTCCCTACTCCTTACATTGATCAAATCATCGATAATTGTGTCGGCAATGTCATATTTTTGTTTATTGATGGATTTTTTGGTTATAATCAGATAGAGATACTCCCTTCCGATCAGCATAAGACGACTTTCATTTTCCCATGGGGAACCTTCACCTACATAAAATTTCATTTTGGTCTTAAAAACATTGGTGCTACCTTTCAACGCACCATGTCTTATGATTTCCATTACGTTAAATATATCATGGAATCATACCTCGATGACCTACCTTCCCATTTGCAGCATCAAGAACATCTTGTTGATCATCTAAGAGCCATTTTTCTTAAATTTTTCCATTACAACATTCGTTTGAATCCACAAAAATGTGGTTTTTGTGTTGAGACAGGAAGATTGATTGGATTCATTGCCTCCAAGGATGGCATCCATATAGACCCATTGAATTTTGAAGCCATCTTGGCCCTACCACCACCTACCAATATATTGAACTTCAAATTTTGCAAGGGAATGCAAACTTTCTACTTCGTTTTATTTGCAACTACACCGAGAAGACACATGGTTTTTTGCATTTGTTAAAAAAGGACACACCCTTTGTTTGTGATCACCTTGCACAATTTACATTTGACACTCTCAAGCATGCTATCACACACGCACCTGTGTTGCAACCACCTGATTATATTAGGGATTATTCCTTGTATTTGGCTTCATATTTAACTATTATTGGCATCGTACTAGTTCAAAATGATGAACACGACCAGGAACATGTGATTTATTACTCGAGTAAGAGTCTTCTGGACACTGAAACACATTATTTGTATGTTGAAAAGTTAGCTCTTTCCATGGTCATCGTGGTCTAAATTTTTTGTCACTACATCATGCTCCGCACAACTACTGTGTACACGGATTCTAACCCCATTTATTACATCTTGACTCATCAAGTGCTTGGGTGAAAATTCTCTCATTGGATTGTCATTCTCTAAGAAGTTGAGTTAGAATTTGCAAAATTCAGTTCAAAGAAGTCTCTTGTCTTCGTGGAACTTATGTGTGACCTTCCCCATATTACTGAGGATGTGTATCCCTTTTATTCATTGCCTGATGAATCCATGTTCCTCATTAGTACGTATGATCCATGGTATGGATATTTGATTCTATATCTCTAGACTCAATGCTTTTAGCAGTACGCAACCTGAGATGAACGTCGTCGTATTCGTCATCACGACAAGTACTATCTTATCATCAATGAAACATTGTATCGTTGTGGCGTTGATGCAATTTTGTAGAATTTCTTAACTCATGAATAGGTTGAATTAGTGTTTAATGACTATCACTCTAGAGCAAGGATAATTTTAGGGCAGAAATTTAGCCCATGGGCTATTTTCCATGTTTTTTTTCAAAAAAAGATTCGCCATTTTGCATTTTTTGAAGCCATGTTTCGCCCAATTTTGATGGGGTAAAAAGATTTCACCCTAAAAATTGCCAAAGTTTTATATAAACAATATAAGATTCTTGAAAATTAAATTTTTTTTTGAAAAATATCACCAAACATTTTATAGTTGGAGTTTTAAAAATTGGTGAGTTCGCCAACATTTTTACACTTTCAAATAAGTATGGTTCCTTAAAATTATCCCTGCTCTAGAGCTTGTGGCGGTCATCTTTTTGGGATGGCTACTGCCCAAAAAAATTTATGTGCTGGGTACTTTTGGCCCTCAATATTCAAATATTGTATGGAATCCGTGAAAAAAATGCACACCCTGCCAGCTTTTCCAATCCAAAAATAACACCCACCCTACTCGGTTACATCCCATCATTGTTGTCAGTCCTTTCGCGAAATGGGGTATTGATCTCATGCATTGTAATCCTACCTCAACTGGGGGGCATGGTTGCACCATTGTAGTCATAGATTACTTCATAAAATGGACTAAGGTTGTTCTTACATACGCTGAAGGTGGAAAAACTAACGCCCTTTTTCTGTTTAACCACATAATCACTAGGTTCGGAGTCTCGCAAGCCATTGTAATTGATCACGGTTCACATTTCCAAAACCAAATGATGTCGAAACTAAGTTCCAAACTAGGTTTCTATCGTGATAACTCTACACCCTACTACCCGCGGGCCAATGGCCAGGTTGAATCTATCAACCATAGTATTGAAAACTATGCTTCAATGGATGGTAGGATGAGTTAATTTTTGTTGGAATTTACAATTGTTTTCTGCATTATGGGATTATAATTCTGAATTCAAGACATCCACCGAATTTATTCCATTTCAATTGGTGTATGGGTTGGAGCAAACTCTTCCCATCAAATGTAAAATTCCTTCTCTAAAACTTGTTGTGGAACTCATACCCAATACCACTCTAGAGGAAGAATGGTTCTTGTATCTAAACAAACTCTATGAAACTCATCGAGATGCCACCTTAGAAAATGAGGTGCATAAATGATGAACTAAATCTCAGTATGAACAACCCATTCAACCTCGCCTCTTCAATGAAGGTGGCATGGTCCTGACATATGACCAAAAACAAGATAAATTGGGAGGTGAAAAATTGGAATCCATGTGGCACGGACCTTACATTGTCAGTCGTGTCTTAGAGAAATGAGCTTATGAGCAAATAGAATACGATGTGATACCTTTAGGTGATCCTTGAAATGCGATTTACCTTAAGAGGTACTATGCCTAGGTCATCTAGCATAGTTACCCTGTAAATATTGTTTATAGAGTGTGTTGTGTGTAGTTGGATTGTGCTTTTGTTATGAATATAGGATTCATCTTAGGTAGGCATTCTTATATAGTTTTATCCTTGAATGAATAGATGATTGTCCACTATGTATTCGCAGATGGTGCTAGTCGTCATACCTTGAATCTTGCATCAGCGGCTTGGGTACTCTATTCCCCTTCCACTGATTTGGTAAGCTCAAGAGGAACTTGTTTAGGTCCTGCCATGAAAAATATTGCAGAGAGTCATGCAGTGATTGGTTTATTAACTGAAGCTTTAACCGATGGTGTGATTTATATTAAGGTTTATTTAGATTCATAATTAGTTGTATATTAATTAAACCGATTCTACACCATCTGCAAACCCTTACTTCTTTGTAGTTTTTGAAGGGTTCATATTCTTGAGAGAGTCTTTCAAGGGAATTTTGTATCATCATATCCCAAGACATTTGAATGCAGTGATTGATTCCTTAGCCAATTATGTTTTGGATTGGTACTTATCTCATGTTTTATTTTCAGTTAAGATTGATCACATGCATAAATATAACAAAAACACATAATAAGTAGCCATTCATGTACAAAATGCATCACATACACACATTTCTATAAAAAATTTATATATATGTATATGTATATGTATATGTATATGTATATATATGTATATGTATATGTATATATATACACACACACAACTGATACTGAGGAAAAATATGAATCCATAAGATTTCAGTGTACCAAAAAATATGAAACTATCAAGTTTTTAGTACATCAAAAGGTCAAAAATCTAAAGCTTCAAAGCTTTCAGCACATATACTACAAAATAGGATTCCATCTGGACTAATCCTCATGCTCATGGTAGCAAACCAGCCTGATACTCCTACAATGTGGCACTGATAACGCCTGGGAAGGTCTTCAATAGAGATGTCTAGAATGTCATCGGTCGGTCTCTGGAGGTTTTCTTCATTCACTTGTAACTCCTCCTCTACCTCCACATTCCAGATGGAAATCTCTCTCACCATCCCTCGCCTCTCAATGGGATATGATCCTGAAGGTCGAGATGGACCAATGTCTACGAAGAAGTACTNTATATATATATATATATATATATATATATATATATATATATTATAAAAAAAACATAATGAAAGTAGTATATTTCGTACCTCGGTCATCCTCGTCTAATGGAATATCAGAGTCACCCCTAAAATCGGTCCTCGCATATGCATAGTCCTCTACCATCAGAAGTTGGCCTCGCGACCACCAGAAGAAGACTGAATAATAAGTCACAATGGGCCCTCCACCATCTCCGTGATGATCTTTAGCCTCTACCCACCTTAGCATTCGTGGATCCTAAGGCTCCAACTTGTTGAGTGGAACCTGAGGGTGTAACTGAGATACCCTCTCCAAGAAGAATTATACTACTACATCCATGTAGACAAACTGATTTAGCTTTGCTCGGAGGCACTTCATAAGTTGGTCTTTGAGGCTCACTAATATCCCCTCACTCTGTTTGAAGATATTTGGAGCCATGCACTCCAATGCATATGACATGTGAGATCGGGTAGTCTCATGTGAAACCCTACTTCCTGCTACCTTCTCGATAGTGAAGGTCACCATCCTCAACAGCTGATCCATAATGTGTTTAATCAGAATCTCTCCCTCTTGGGACCTTGTTCTGATCATGCAATACTCTTCGATGAGATCGCCAATGGTCATATCTCCCCTCTAGTACCATAGAGTGATACCGGACTTCCTCTCCTGGATAGTCCAGTCATAAAGTATATATCCTCGACATTAATTGTCAAGATGTGAGTGCCCACCTAGAAATGTTGTTGATCCAAGTCCCACATCTGTATCAAGTGATCTAGTAGATGAACATGGGCCCTCATTCTAGGAGTCCTAAAGTACTTGAGGAGTGCACACTCCCTCAATGCTCTCACCATCATTGGGTCATTTGTTGCTTGGGTATCATCTAATTCGTGCTCACACTCCTTCCAAATGACCATGTTTTGTGTCAAATACTTGTGGGAAATCCACATGATAACCATTAGATGCATTTCATTGAAAAAATAACTTGAAATTCATGCTTAATATATTATTTTGAAGGGCCATGGACTTCGACGCACTTTCCTCAAGAGAATAGAGCGATGAAGCCTCTTCTTTTAGAGGACAGAGTGCCCCTAATGCTCTTTCCCCTTTTAGGAAGTGTGTCGGTGCACCTCCCGAAAGGGAGAAGAGAGTCTCCCAGGGCACGCTCTTCCCCTTGCTAAATCCTTCCTAAAACCACTAAAAAACATGATAAAATAGTGAAAATTCAACCATGAAAAGGAAGGGGAGGATGAGAACTCTTACCTACTCCTGGTGATTCATCGAATGGGAGTATGTATCTCTCAGGATCCCTGTTACAAATTCTTCTCTCAAACACAAATTTTCGCTCAACTCTTATGGTAAAAACACAATGAAGTAATTTTTACTATTTCACACTTTTATATTATTTTTTGTTTTTTAATAGAAAATAATTGTTGAAATATTTAAATATTATAGGTTTTTACCATGTTTTTCTATAGTTTTTATGGTGAAATTTTCCTAATGTTGATTTTTGAGGATTCCAAGGCCTTATTGTACATTTTTTCGCTACGATAGAGATTCTTTTTAACGTTTTCATGCTCTGGCTCAAATTGAAAAAGTTATGAGCACCTTTTATACCCTAGTCGTGCTTGGTAAAAACTCAGGGAAAAGGTATCAAGTATGCTTTTATCGCTTTTTCAGACTCGTAAAAATGGATACAAAAAAGGAAACCCCCTTGGAGTCGTCTTTAAGCTCTTTTTAGGCTCTTTAAATACGAAAAATATTTCCAAAGGAACTTGATTCTTTCACACTTGTAAAAGTACTTAAAAGGTCGTCTATTCGGTGGTAGTTTACCCCTTTTTAGGACTGTTTAGATGCATTTAAGAAAAAAGGTATAATCTACTTCATTGCGGCTATAAGAGTTCTCCTAGGTATCAGTTTATAATTTTTTGAACATCGGGGACTAAATTTACAAAAAAATCCACTTGGAGTCTTCTTAGTCATTTCAGATTCTCTAAACATGAAACAACAATCGAGTTTACCTTCTTCAGACTCGTAAAAATAAAGCGATGAAGGACCCTTTTCTGTAAATGGACCCCTTCTTTCTTATGTTCATAAAACATATGAGGTTGGACTCATCACTTGATGAGCTATATTGAGCATTTGTTACCATTTTCCAGCTCGTTAAAAAAAAAAGAGATACTCATCCATCATGATGGGGAAATTAAGAGAATGGGGAGACATTTTTCATTTGTATTAATGGAAGCTCCTAGTCACCCTTAAACATGGAACTTGTATGAATTTTCATTAAAATGGTTTGGTATTCATCTTGTTATCAAGTCGATCCACTTTCATGAGTCATTTCACTCATTTGAGTCAATTCAAAGAATGCATCATCCTGTCTTTGCATTGTGTCTGGTCTCTACCTCGTTGAGTCAATGTTTCCAACCACTTGTCATTTCATTGAATTTTCAAGGGAATTCTTTACCATAGTCTAATTCTGTAGTTGCATTTCCTTCCTTCGAGTCGTTCGTATCCGAGTCAGTCCCACAGTTGTTCCATTATCATAATCACTTTAAAATCACTTAGTTCCAATTTGTGTTTCGATGATGGGGGGATCATCATGGCCCTCCTTTGATGAGTCTACTCCCGTCGACATCAGCACGTCATCCAGGAATTAGTCTTAGAAACCATTCAAGTACCTTGAAGCATGCATGCCTCAATGGCAGGTTTCCTCGCTTTCAACAGTAGGTTTTCATCATTGGCCTCTGATTGAAAGATTATGTTGATTGTTCAACTCGAAGTCATATATTCAAATTTAGAGGGATGTACTAGGGTACCTTTGGAATCATTGACATTAATGGTGATTTCCCTCGTGCTTGTTAATGGTATACATCAATGACCTCTAATAAAGTGGTTTCTACCATGTTCGACATCAGGACATCTATTCACATGGATAGAATCTTACTATTTGGAATTGGAATAAAGACCCTGAGTGGTTAAATAATAACTTGAATATGTTCCTATCCTTAAGTTACGATGGAGTATTGTTTGATTCATTGCATTAATCCACATTGTATGTATGGTGGTTATGCTCAAGTTTGAGTCAGGATGACATGGATCTATAGTGTATATACTGTAGCTATGTCCTAATTTGAGTCTTGTTGACCATGGATCTACAATGTATTATTAGTATCCATGAATTGGTCATTATACATGGATCTGTAGCGTATTGGTCAACAACCATTATTTGAGTCAGATAGTTTGTAATTGGTGTTATGTCAAGTCTTCACTCGCCACTCATTTTCCTATGATTCCATATCATGTCTAGCAAAGTATTTCACCTATGACATCCCTCTAGCTTCATAATTTGGGGGGAATTCTATTACACCCAAAAAATTGCCTTATGTTCTATCCCCTAAAATTTCCTAGCCAAACCATCTTTTGGAGGATATTTTTGCTCAAATCTAGGAGTCTTTACGCCCTTTTCCTTCTGGCATAGAGCGTCGACCTTTCCTGGTGCTTATTTCCTAATGAAAAGGTGTGTTGGTGACACTTGTGGTCTGAGGACAAGAAACATCAGTGCATCCTACTAGTGCACAAAGAGAATCAACATTGTTAAAATGGAAAAAAAGAGAATATATTAAGAACCTTCTAGATGAAATTCCTCATGGAGGCTTAACCCAACTTCCTGTAGTAGGTGGAATTCATACCCATGGCCTCTAGGGATGATCCCTCACTTTCGTCTCAAATAATATCAACCCCTTTGGGACCTCTTTGGCCTATATATACAAGCTTCATGGACCATGATAGGGGAGGACCAAGAGAGCACCTTTATGCTGCTAAAATCATTGTTGGTATAGGATGCAAAGAGTGTGGTTTTGTGAGTAATATTTGTAGAGTTTGTAGAGATTGTGTTTATGAGTCAAAAGACATTGTGAGAACAAAGCTTTGACATCAAGACTTTGGTTGTTGTTTTCTTCTCTTATTCTGTTAATAAAAATGTGTTCCCATTTCCCGTGAATGATTTTTGTTGATCTTAGTTATTCGTTACTTTTCTCCATGATCATTAGTATAGATCATAGAATTACCTTGTTGCTTTCACTTTTGTATCTTGTTCCTCACATTCTTTTGAAAATATAGTTGATCGTAAGAGAAATCACAAGGAAAGGATCACCTTCTCAGTTAGGTAAGAAATCTTGATATTCAAGTAGTTTAACAATCTAGGGAGAGGTTGCATTGTTGTGAGTATTTTGTCTTATATCTGCCCCATGTAGGCTAGGGAAACAATATTTGTCTGCATTGATTGAGAATTTCTGAAAACAATATTAGGTATAGAATCCACGGTAGGGAAAGGTAGGTGCATAGATTCTTCAACTTGCTGAGAATCTTTCCCTTTATCGGTATTAGAGGTATCATTAACCTGACCATATTGGTTACATCATGTCTAGAGGTTGACATCAATAGACATCATAAAGACATGTTGGATAAAAGAGTTGTGATGATGACAGAAGATAATGGTACAGATCGGTAAGGCACCACAGGTTGTGTTGTGACCACCCCTTGCAAATGGAAGGGTTTTTGTAGGACCAATGGTTGTAATTGGGTCAGATGAGGAGAAGGTATATTAAGTTTCCCTTATGGGGAATTAGTCGAATTACATTGGTTGGCCTCATTACACAATTCATGACCCTTGGAAAATGGGGACGATGATTTGTATAATGTTTGTAAACATCGTATAATGAACACAAATGGTTACTCCATAACTTAGGGTTCTTACCTTTCTTGGGAGGTTTATTGGGATATGGATTTGCAGGGTGTGGATTTCCTCCAATGTTGTCAGAAGCGTTGGGGGTTTGCCTCCACCTTCCTATAGTTTGTTATTACCTCTGTTCTTCCCCTTATTATTCTTATTGGATTTTTACTACGGTTCGTGTTATTTAATGGGTGTAGGTTTCACATGCATGTTCTATTGGGAATACACTTTCCCATGAGGAAAAGGGGAACTACAAGGTGTGGTTGTATCAGAGGTTGGAAATGGGCCATGAAAATGATAATAAGTATTCATGGCTAGAGTAGCCATGTAGCTGGTAGAAGAACCTGCACACATGGTGCCACTACACAAGATTCCATGAACATCGATAGATGTAGGAGGAGTCAAGTAGGAGGTACTCATTCCTACATGTGAGGATGAGTGATCTAGATCAGAGGGAGTGTGGTGTAGGCATAGGGCCCTAATGATGTCACTCAACACTTAGTGTATTACCATATGAGTAACCACTTGAAGGAGGAGGGTAATATAGGTATGGATTTGGATGGGATGCAACATAACCAATAACACCATCCACAAAATAAGATTCTCTTGAAGGATATTTCCAAGTGGAATCACTTATATGT
Organism: Pseudotsuga menziesii; assembly: GCA_001517045.1. Classification (NCBI taxonomy): domain Eukaryota; kingdom Viridiplantae; phylum Streptophyta; class Pinopsida; order Pinales; family Pinaceae; genus Pseudotsuga; species Pseudotsuga menziesii. Next base: position 580,601 of record LPNX010589722.1, on the reverse strand, counting down.
GAATCATCAATGATCGCATATAGATAACAAAACTATGCATAAAATGATATCATATTGTTGATCCTTATGGATAGCTTCCTCTTCATTCTATGGGAATTTCGAGGCCACATCCTTGGCTATAGTGGGGAGAAGGGATTTAATAAAATTATATGGGAATATGATCCGACCAGCAGCCAACAGGTTCACCTTAGCTGACAAGTTCACCTTGGCATTTTTAGCCGATAGGTTTGTAGCTGACAAGTTCACCTTAGCCGACAGGTTCACCTTAGCCAACAGGTTCACCTTAACTGATAGGTTTACCTTCAACAGGTTTTCCTTGACAAGTTCTCCTTGACATGTTCAGCCAATAAGTTTGCATACGATAGATTCACCCTCAACAAATCTTCCTCGAATACAGCATATCAACATGCTCTACGACGATTGAAATTTTGACCGTTATAATTTATTTTGTAAATGAACGTAGCAGGTAGTCACCCAAGCATCTCAACATCCTATATAAGCATGTACATTATGTAATATAGACATCCATCTAATTCCTCCATCTTTCATGGAGCAGAAGTAATAAATTGGTTTGAATTCTCTCATATTGTCGATGTGTATATTTCTTGTCAACCTAGTGTTTTTCCTGCTTTGATGATTCTTCTTATATGCGACCACCATAATAGTACTCGACTCATTCAGTCGACTGTTGTCCCCATCATGCACCTGGGCACGTCCTGAATCATTGGTATCAGAGCTACATCTTGTTCAGATTTTAAGTCACATAAGCACTTCCATCGAAGTTATTTAACTTATGCATGTTCAAACACACTCGCAAACTCAGCAACACAAGTATACACTTCCTTCGACTTCAGAAAAGATGGCCAAAGAAGTAGACAATAGAAATGAAACTAACGAGATAGATAAACTCATAGAAAAAGCACTGGCTCGCCAGCGAACCGAAATTTTCACCCAGTTCAACGATATTCTCCTGAGAGTCACTGTGAACCCCATGGAATTCTCAACGCGATCTCACTCCGATAAAATCAGCACCTTCAAAGTGAAAAGTAATCTGGACATACTAAACCTTGAAGGAAATTTTGACGCGAAATTCGTCGACAACTAGGTACAACAACTTGAATCTTAATTTGCAGTGAATCCTTTCTCTGAAATGGAAAAGATAACCATTGCATCCTTAAAGATGTCAACCTATGTACACTGTTGGTGGGAGAATCTATCGACAAAGATGGAAAGAAGAAGACCCCATCGGCACATGGGTAAAATTTGTTGAATATGTCCAAAAGGAGTTCTACCCGCCCAAGTACCTTGAACAGTAGTATAATAAGTGGCAGCAACTAAGGCAATGGAAAGACCAGTCCATACAGAGTTAAACTGACGAGTTCTATCGACTCATGGATAGACTTGGCATCCAAGAAGAAGAGAAATTGCTTGTCCTGAAGTACGTCATCGGTTTATCCCCAATCAACAAGAGATGGAGTTTCTGACTGTCAGTATGCTTGCGGATTCATTTCATTATGCCTTCAAGCTTGAAGCTAAATAGAAAGGAAAATCACGTTTCACGAACAAGACAACAGGTTGAACATCCGACAAGAAGTCACCAGCCAACTACGAAAATTTCAAGAACACTTCTCAGTCGACTCTACCAAATCCCTATCATCAAAAGAAGAAATTTCAGAAAGACAATAGGGATCACAGAAAACAAGCTCCTACCGGGAAATGGTGTTATTACCATAGTTCATCATGGAATGATATGTCAGAATGCAAATCTCAGAATACTTTTTTGGAAAAAAATTTGACATCTGACTTGCCAGACAGAACCCTAGTAGAATTTGAACCAGATGCATCAACCCTCCTGGATTCGACCTTGACCACTCCAACATCCTCGACCATCATCGATGAGGAGGAATGAGAGCACCTATTCCATACATGGATATGGGTTCAGAAAAATCCATTACATTTGATTGTGGATAACGGTAGCTAGAATAACTTTGTTTCTGGAGATCTTATGAAGAAATTAGTTCTTGTCACCACTCCACATCCTCAGCCTTATAGTGTCAGTTAGATGAAGGATGGAAAGGAACTAAGGATCACATGACAATGCTGACTCTCCTACTTCATTAAGAATTTTGAATATGAAGTACTATGTGACGTGGCACCACTTTCCATATTCAACGCTCTATTCAGTAAACCCTACCTATGGGATTGACACTGTACATATCAGTCACAGCCTCAGAAGGTGATTGTCAAAATATGAAATCGACGGTATGGCATACCAAAGCGACAACCCACATCAATGGTTTCTATGATATATACTAAACAAACAAAGAAGCTTATCAATCATGCTCAAAAATTTTCATTAATCATGATCAAGCCTCAACATTCCAGGAATACTGCAGCAATGATTCGACTCACTGACCAACGTAGCTCCTGACAACAACAACAGATCAACAACATTCTTGAAGAATACCATAACATATTTCAAGCACCAGATGGAGTACCTCTACATTGTCAGGTAAAACAGTCCATTGAACTTGTTCCAGGTTCTTCATTACCTAATGCATCTGTTTACAAAAGATCCATTCTCGAAAATGAAGAGATTTGCAGAAAAATCTAGGATTTGATCAACAAGGGTCATATCCACCCCAACTCCTCTCCTTGTGGAAGTCCAGTCTTCTTAGTTCCAAAGAAGGACAGGACTTGGCGCATGTACATTGACTATCAGTCTCTCAACAAAATTTCAGTGAAGAACAAATACCCTCTTCCATGAATTGATGAACTCATCAAAAATATGAAAGGTGCTAAGTTCTTTACGAAACTCGACCTCAGGTCGGGATACCACTAGATTCCAATCAAATCCATCGATGTATGGAAAATGGCTTTCAAGACCAAGGAAGGATTGTTTGAATGGTTAGGCATGCCTTTCGGTTTAATCAATGCACCTGCAACCTTCATGAGATATATGGATGACCTTCTACGACCTTTCATTGGTAAATGTGTCATTGTCTATCTCAACGATATCTTGATTTTCAGTCGATCATGGGAAAAACATGTCAAATAGCTTCGACAAGTCTTCGACACTCTACAACAACATTGACTATATCTGAACATGGACAAATTCTCATTTGCGATGATGAACATCAAATATTTGGGGTATGTAATTGACTCTGCAGGCATTCATGTCGACCTAGAAAAAGTACAGATCCTCAAATACTGGCCCATTCCTCAAAACATTCATCAATTAAGAAGTTGTCTTGGTTTGGCAAATTTCTATCGACGATTCATACTTGGCTTCAACCACATCACATTGCCTTTGAATCAGTTGACGAAAGGAAATGGGAAAATTGTCTTCAAATGGACACTGAAACAACAACAAGCTTTTAAAAAAATAAAAAACAAGATTTGTACTACATGAGTGCTTGTGTTACCTGATTTGCATCATCCCTTTGAGGTTGAGACGGATGCATCAGACTATTCCCTCAATGCAATTATCACTTATTCAGCCCACCTAGTCGTGTTTCATTCTGAGACTTCCAGTGACACTATTAGAAGGTACTCGACATATGAAAAAGAACTATACACCATTGTGCAGGCTCTCAAGCAATGGAGAAACTACATTCTTGGAAAGGAAATGGTCATCCTCACTAACCATAAACCTTTGTAGTTCTCTCCAACTCAGTCGAAACTATAGACAACCCAACAACTCAAGTGGATTAATTAACTGCAGCAATTTCATATGGTAATTAAGTATCGGAAAGGAAAATACAATGTTGCAGCCGATTGTCTTAGCAGACCGCCCATTACTCTACTGTCTACATTGATGAGTATGCAGGGTTATGACACCACTAATTGGACGCAATTGTATTCGGTAGAATGTGATTTTTCTACAATCTATCGACATCTTTAGAACAACAAGTTTTCGACTACCGACTACTTCTTGAAAGACACCTTGCTATATAAGATTGGACAAGCTTGTGTACCGACCGATGAGCACCGACATAAGCTCATTTGGGACATGCACTACAGCAAGACTGTAGGACATTTTGGAGTCACAAAAACACTTGTTAGCCTCCAAAAGTATATTTATTGGCCTTCACTTAAATATGACGTCACCAAGTACATTTGATCATGCATAGTTTGTACCATTATTAAACCACTGAATCGACGATAAGGACTGTATACACCCCTTCCAGTTCCTAGTCGACCATGGGAATCTATTTCTATGGACTACTTAACAGGATATCCTACTACCAAACATCAACATGACGTGATACTAGTAGTAGTCGACAGATTTTCCAAGATGGCTATACACATACCATGCAAGAAGACTACAACAACATGATAAACTGCTTAGATCTTCTTTGAACATGTGTGGAAACATTATGGCCTCCCGACGACCATTATTTTTGACAGAGATTCTATATTTGTCAGCACCTTTTGGAAAACTCTCTGGCAACAGCTCGACATGATATTTTCTTTGTCGACATCCTTCCATCCACAGACAGACGGATAGGAGGAAGTTGTAAATCGCTCAGTCGTACAATTGCTTTGCACGTACAACCACAAGCATCGTCGAACATGTGATGACAACGTTCCATACATACAGCATAGCTACAATCATGCTCAACACATATCTACGGGAAATATTCCATTTGAGATCTATTACAGATTTCAAACCTTAGCGCCTATCAACTTAATCAGTTCCTCGACACAGTCAAACGACACCGACTTCAAAGGACGAGAAGTGGAGAAAGCATTGAAGTTTAGAGATCAAATCTACAACATTCAGAAGCAAGCACTATTAGAATAATCAACCCATAGTTAGCTACCTTAGACATTAAATTAATCATTTTTGTCTTATTTGCCTACTTTCATGATTCCACCTTATGCAAGTTGTCATTTGCCTATCCATAGTGGTAAAACTTGACTATTTTGACTCATGTAGTGCTTGGGAAACCTCAAGGAATCAATTCTGCTTTATTCCTGGCCTCCTAGGCGCCCTTCTGCTTTTTCTGCTTTATTACCTACTTTTTCAGTGCTTTAAGGCAATTGGGAAAGTTTGACTAGGTGAGGTTAACTAGTTTTTTTTCCTCCACATCCTCCACTCTTTTCTCCTATGAAAAGCATGTATGAGTTGTCCTTCCATCACCTTTTAGCTTGCCTAAGTGATTTTTCCAATTCGTGAGCTCCTTAGCTGATTTGGAAACTACTTTATGCGCCTATGGGGGAATTGCTTAATTTTAGTAAGCCTGCTTTTGACTAGATTCAAATTGCTTCCTCATGCATTCAAATCCCTTATGTAATTATTTAATGCAGCAACCTATCATGTTACAGGGTTGGCTATTGTACACTGAGTTAATACATTTTAGTGTTCAGCTCCATATTCAGTCTCTTTTGTGAGTGATTTTGCATGTACAATTGATAATTGTTGTGAGTAAAATTGTTCTATCACTGGGTTCAATTTCCACATGGTATCAAAGCCATTGTAGATCGATTTCTCTCCTTCAAGTTTGTTTTGCAGGTTCGACATCAATGACTGGGAGCCTTCTACTGACAGCTGGGACAATTTCTGAGCTATGGATCAATCTCAGAAGATCATCATTAGAGGAAATTTGGGGTCTAAAATGGGCCTTATAAGAAAATGTGCCAAAATAAGTTTTTGTGAGTTGGAATTCAAGAACCAATAGAATTTCAATATAATAAGTCAACCATAATGGTTGAATTGACATATTTGTCATTAAAAAAAACTACTTTTTTGTTCGTATTTTCGACATATCTCATTGTGTTTTTACTCAAATTTCGATCGGGAGAGCTCATTGGATGTGGAATTTGATTCCAAATCCAACAAGTACCCACACTACATACTTTTGACGGACCCCTCTACCCCAAAAACAATAAATACCTC